>JAASFL010000005.1:0-85264 GCA_023333735.1 Globisporangium takayamanum
ACTGAGATCGCACTGCTCGATGTCGACACGGCGCTCGTGAGTTTGCTCCAGCTCGACGGCTTCTTCGAGGTCGCCCATGCGATCGTGACACACGCGTGTGCTTCAGTCGCTACGCCAGTACCAGGACCAGCAGCGACGCCAGTGCCAAGCAGCACGAGTGCAGTCTTAGCATGAGCAAGTGACCTCGTGACCTAGTGCGTATGAGAATGAGTGTGATGAGTACGTGGGAGTGGAGAGAGACGAGAGAAGAGAGACGCTTGCTGTGTTCGTAGGAGCTGAGGTGATTGGAAGGTGGCGGTGTAAGCGACTGCAGCCGACGTCTCGATGCGTCGTCACTTGAGCGCACTCGGTTGCTGCGCGACCTCACTCGTTTCTACGCCAGTCATTCATATCTACGCCATATCGTGTCCTAACACGATATGGTACGTCCAAGCGCTCGCCGCTGTCTTGGAACATGAGGATGAGCGTGACGCCAACGAACGACGTCGCAACGCCTAGGAGCTTGAGCAGCGTCACGCGCTCGCGGAGCCAGCAGATAGAGAAGCAGTAGACAAAGAGCGGCGAGCAGTTGAAGATCGCAGTGCCCGCTGCGACGCTCACACGTGCGAGCGCTTTGTACCAAAAGTAGTCGGCGACGCAGTAGAACGCACTGAGGAACGCTGCGATGCGCACGAGCTCGCGCATGCGAAGGACCGAGTGGCGCTTGAGCGTCGCGGTATCGACTTTTTGTGCAATATTGATAGAAAATGGCTCGAAATGGTGCTCAATTGGTGTCGAGTCGACAGGAAAAGGCCATTTTCAAACAGGAAATGGCTCGAAAGAGTGAGAAACGCTCGACACCTGTGAAAAGTATAGCGCGAGTGGACACTTGTCCTCGACATGTTCCTTATTTAAGTAACAAGCGAGAAAAAAATGAGGTGCATGGCTCTTTCGCACACACACACACAAAGCGCGCAGGAGTACGGCGCTCGCTTGCAGTTGGTGCTCGACGTGCTCGACGACGACGACGACGACGACGAGGAGGAGGAGGGAGACACGATGCGCGTGCCGGGAGCTGCGACGAGCAATGGCGAGATCGCGCGGCGCTGGATGGAGATGGTGCTCGGCGAAAAGTTCCAGAGCGACTTCGCGGTCGTGCTGCGCGCAGGCACAGCGCTCTGCGACCTCGTCGACAAAGTGTTCAAAGCGCTCGGGATGAAGGACCAAGTGTGCGCGCCTCCGCTGCAGCCAACTGCGAACCAGTACGGCGGTGGTGGTGGAAGCAATCTGCTCTTAATGGGCGTGAATCCGCGCTACGCATCGAACCAGCCACCGCACGGTGCACTGCAGAACATCCAAGCGTATCTGAGGTTTGTACTTCCCCCTCCTCTTGCTGTCATCCTTATCACGCACTCTATCGGTCGCGTGGTGTGTGATAGGGAGCTGCGAGCAGTGAGCACATGCCATTCGACTGACTGCCTGTCTATCTTGTGTGTGCTCCAGTGCGTGCGACTTGCTCGGTGTCGACGTCGACGACATGTTTGAGCCCGACGACCTGCTGCTCTACAAGAACATGGACAGAGGTGCTTCGCTGCAAAGTGACTGTCTCACAATCTTAGCCGTTGCCTCACGCCTGTCGATCTGCTGCTCTATCGCTAGTGTATCGCAACATCCTCGCACTCCAGGCAGTCGCAGTGTCGCTCTCGACGCGCCGATCGATCGACGAGCGCAGTTCGCTCGGTGCCAAGCCAGTACGTACGCCCATTGCCTCTTTGGTTCGTGCTGCTCGTGGCTGTTGTACAACTCGCTCACACTCTTCACATCTCTCTTTCGCGCTCTCTCTCGTGTGATACGTCAGGTCTTCTCGCCGATCAGTGACCAGGGCATTGCGTTCCTCCATGACGACGGCTTTGAGTCGCCGCCACTGATCGACCTCGTGCAACACATGAGCTGGGCGCAGCTCTTGGCCGAGTACGAGCACCAGCAGATGCAGAACGAACTTGCGAACGCCAGTGTTGTAGATCCATCGACAACGGACGGACTCGGGAAGCTCGCACACGACATCTGGGGGACCGAAGAGCGCATCCGCGCACTCCTCATGCACGATGACCGCGACGTTGGCGACGTCCCTGATGAACTGCATGGCAAGCTCTGGATGCTCGCGTCTGGTGCTGCAGTCGAGATGCGGCGGCACGCAGGGCAGTACGCGCAGCTCGTGTCAATGGAAGAAGAAGTGACAGAGGCGACGCAACAGATCAACGTCGATCTCTTTCGGACCGTCCCAGAGGCAGACAAACCGATGTGGAGCGACGACAAGACGCAGCAGATGCGGCGCGTGCTCGTTGCGTATGCGCACTACAACCCCACGCTCGGGTACTGCCAGGGACTGAACTACATCGTTGCGCGCATGCTGCTGTTCCTGGACGAAGAAGAGACGTTCTACTTGCTCATCAAGATGATTCGGCTGGTCCCAGAGGACTATTACACGTCCATGGTACGTACATGTGGCGCTGCTGCTGTTCCTACTGGCTGTTGTAAGCAGAGCTGACATTGTGCGTCTCGTGCGAACTAGCTCGGTCTTGCAGTCGACCAGCACGTGTTTGCTGACCTCGTGCGCATTCAGATGCCAGAGATCACTGAGCACTTGACTGCGCTCGGTGGCTCTGGCGTCGAGCTCTCGGTCGCGTGCACTGAGTGGTTCCTCACACTCTTTGCGAGTCCGTGCGACAAAGACGTGACTGTGCGCATCTGGGACGCGATCTTCCTGCTCGGCGACGAGGTCCGTCGTGTGCAGCTCTGCGCTGTCGATCGTATGATCTGCTGCGACTGACGAGTGCTCTCTCTCGCTCTCTTGTGTGCAGATCCTGTTTCGCATTGCACTTGCGCTCATGCAGCTCGAGAAGAGCTCGGTCGTCGCGTGTGAGCACTATGGCGACATGGTCGAGCACCTCAATGAGGTACGATGCGATGATTCATCTGCTGTGCTCTTTGCCTCGCTCACTCACTTGCTCTCTCTGTCTCTCCTGTTGTGCCTTGTAGATTGGACGTGGCGTGACCGACGCGTTTGCGCTCATGAAGCTCTCGCGCAGTCAAGACTGCGTCTACCGCGCACGCATTGAGGACTTTCGCGCGCACCATCGCTTGCAGCTCGCGTCTGGGATCGTCGCGTCCGCAGTCGAGTCCGAGGACGTGACAGTGACAAGCAGCACAGGACGCCCGAGCACTGAGAGCAAGCCAGAGAGCAAGCTCAAGCGCTTTGCCAAGCCAAAGAAGCACGGGATCTTCCGCCATCTCGACCGGAACGCTGGCCGCATGTCACGGTACGACGAATCGATGGTTGGCTAAGTGACTGTGTCGTGTCGGATCGTCACTGACGCAGCACTGTCTTGACTATGTCGCTCTCGTAGGACGTTTGATCGGTACATCACAAGCGACTACTCCGATACGCTGCTGAAAGACCACCCGAACGTCGCGTTCTACTACGACGGCGCGCCGCCGATGGTCTTCGATCGGTACTGGGGCTCGAAAGAGAGCTACAACCAGTGGGGCACGCGCCACGTGCGGATCATCACAAGCCACGACGATAGCAACAGCCCTGCCGAGTACGAGCGCCGACGCCTGCAGTCTGACAGTGTCACTACGAGCTTTAGCACCGCGAGTCGCCGCGGCGGCACATCGAGTGTGAGTGAGATCATCCCTACTGGCGGCGGCCATGAGCGCAGCCTCGCACGCGAGCGCCGGAGCAAGAGCACTGCGTACATTCAATCAAAGAAGCCACTGAACGGCTTTGGTGGCGGCTCGAGCAGCCTCACGCAGTCGATTGCGCAGTCGAGTGGCGGTGGTGGCGGTGGCGGCGCGAGCAGTGGCACGTCGAGTGACGACATGACGCAGTACGGTCGATCGCCGCGGACGTGGATCCAGAAGATCGAGGACTGGCACCGCGAGCTCAAGGTGCAGAAAGAGAAGAAGAAAGCCGAGAAGCGGCGCCACAAGCTCGATAGCCGCACTGACAGCTCGCTTGCGAGTACGAGCACTGTCACTGCGCCACGGAGTAGCCACATGGACCGCAGCTCGACGGCGCGGCGCACACGCAAGAGCTTCTCGTCGTCGCCGCCGCGGCTGTCGTTCGCAACGCACCACCAGAGCACAGGACTGCGCGACAGCAGCGGCGCATTGCGCAGTCCAGTTGACCGCTCGGCGGCGCGCAAGAGTGCGCGTGGCAAGAGCATGGGCGGCAGTGACGCGACGAATATGACAGCGACGACGACCGAACTCCCGCTCTCGCGGTCGTTCTCGGACCCGTTCCACTCGCCGCACAGCGTCATTGGCCGTGCGCCGTGGCCGAGTCTGTCGAAGCGCGAGGTCCCAGATGACATTGACGCGCAGATCGTCATTCGGTCACAGGACCAGGCGCACACTCAGAGCTTCCACGAACGCATCGTCGACCACGCAGCGCGCACGCGACACAGTCGGCGCGAACAGCTCAGTAGTCGCAGCAGCAGCACGTCCGCGGCGATGTCGCGTGCAGCGTCGTTCCAGCAGCAGTCGTCGTACGCGACAGCGTCGGAGCGCCGGAGCATGACGACGCCAGCGATGCCAGTGGCACACGCAAGTGCGATGACCAGTAGCAGTCGCCAGATTGCGAGCGAGCCGCTGTCGCGCCACTCGCTCACGATGATGGAGCTGCGGCGGCCGCCACTGCAGCCATCGTACCCAACAGCGACGAGCAGCAGCAGCAGCTCGAATCCGTACGACAGCGAGCTATCGCTCTCGCCCATGTTCAGCCAGCTCCGGTCGAGCGAGCTCCATGACGAAGACTACGACGAAGTGCGGCAGCAGCCGTTCACGCAGCCGTCGTTCCGGCGGAACCTGTCGCTCCCAGGCTCGACGGACAGCATCAGTAGCAGCACAAGCACAGCGCTCGCGAGCCATCACCAGCCGCCGCCGCTGTGGATGTCGCGCACAGTCGGAAAGCGTCCGCCGACTGCAGAGACTGCGCGTGTGATCCGCGACCGCGCGCACGTCGTGTCGTACCTCCAGCGCAAGCTCAGCGATGCGAGCAGCCTTGCGGGCAGCATCTCGCGCAGTCCGCGCGAGCACGTGCGAAGTGCCGATACGCACCGACTGAGTGCGAGTTCGAGCAACTCGTCGCGCGTGAGCGACCAAGGCGTGTTTACCAGCAGCAACCGCAGCGGCGCCGCAGCAGGACTGATGCTCGCACTGCCGTACCGCAAAGGCTCGTTCTCGTTCTTTGACAAGCTCTCGTCCGACTTGGAGACGCGTCTCGACGACCTCAACTCGTCGTACCCGACGAGCGAAGTCGACTTTGGCGCAGCGGACCGGCACCTCGCACTCCTCGACGACGACGACGTTGGGAGTGTCACGCTCCCATTGCCAGCCAAGAGCCGGCTGTCTGCGCTCGAAGAGTGGCGGCGACGCAGCTCGTTCACAGGGTTCCAGTAGTCTGTACGTTGTCTGTCAATCGTCCATCTGTCCATCCGTCCATCCGCACGTCTGTCTGCGTGTCGTAGCGTTCGTCGTGCAGTTAGCTAGCTAGTCGTAGTGTGTGTGCCATAGTGACGTGCGTGTGTGTGTCTTCGTGGTCGCTCGCACAATGATCGAGTGAGAGAGGGCAACTGAGAGAAAGCAACACGGCCAGAGTCCGTCGTGTCCTCGATCGCCTTGTGTGTGTCTCTCTCTAAGCTTTTACCTGAGACCATCAGCAGCATACCGCATACCAAGACTAATCACCCAATCACCCACACCAAGCAACCGAGCGAACGAACGAACGAACGAACCAACACGGAAGCGTACTGAGTGGACCTGGTGGATTTCAAAACCGGAGCCAGACTCCAACGTTCTCCTCCAGTCCACTAGCAGGCGGACGACCGACTACTACTGCTACTGCATCAGCGCTCGCTCGCTTGGATCCCGAGTCCGAGGACTCAAGAGACTGAGCGAGCGCAGTCATCATCATCACCACCTTCGTCTCGCACACGCACACAAACAGCAGCAGAACCAGGATGGATCGATGCGATCGCGACAGACGTTGCTATCCACGCATCGATCCACTGGTGCGCTCCAATCCGATGTCTTCGTTGTCGTCCTTGAAGTCTCGGTTCGAGACAACGTCATCGTCACAAGAGCGCTTAGTCGAGACCCGCGACGTTCTCGAGCACGTACACGAGGACGATCGAGAGCGGGTAGAGCGCAAAGACAATGAGCGCGTCAAAGAGACGCTGCGTCTTCTTGAGCGCGATCACACCGATGATGAGCTCAACGAGGAGGATCGCAAGCGTCTCGGCCGAGAACTCCCACACGAGACCGCCGCTCTTGAAGTACATGAGCGCCGCGAAGATCCCGAGGCAGAACGTGTTGTTCATGCACGCGGCACCCAAGAGCGTCGAGATCGAGATCGAGACCGTCTTGGATGTCTTCTTGAGCGCGTAGTTGTACGATGCAATGAGCTCACTCGCGTTCGACGCCAGCGGCGCGATCACAAACGACACGTAGAACGCTGGGACGCCCGTGCGCGAACCAATCTCCGAGAGCACGTCGACCATCGGGTCCGAGAAGATCAGTACGAGCGCCGTACCGATGAACATCATGTACGCTGCACGGATCTTGATCCGGCGCTGCTGCTCCGCGATCGACAGGTGCGCGAGGTCCTCTGGCACGGCCTCGTCCTCCTCTTCCTCGGCGTCGTCGTCTGGGGTCATGTCAATGTGGCGCTGCGACTCGACGTGGATGCGCGTCATCTCGATCTTCCGGCCCTGCGACTCGAGCTCGTACTTGGCAATGAGGTACTTGAGCGTCGCCTCGACGAGCTCGTCGAACTCAATGAACCCGCTCTTGTTCTTGTCGGCCTCGACGATCCACTTCTCGGCCTCTTCGCGCGAGACCTTCTCGCCCAAGTCCCGGAAGAACACCTGGAGCTCGTCCGCGTCCATGCGGCGGTCGCGGTTCTGGTCGTAGACGTGGAAGAACGGACGGATGATGTCCTGCACGTGCTTGATCTGACTGCGCGACGTGAGCGTCGTGTTCACATCTGGCGACGCGCGCTTGATATTCGCCACTTCCTCCGCGAGCACGCCCGAGAGACTGATCTTGCCGCTGCGGATCGCCTGCACGCGGATCTCGTCGATCTCGTCCGTTGTAACCTGCGACGAGCGCTTGACGTTCCAGTAGAGGTACCCGACGAACGCGACCATCGCAATGAGGAACGCGACGAACGCAAACGGACGCTGCGACGCCGCGACCTTGGCGTGGTCGATCTGGCTGTCGCGGTCCGTCGTGCCCGTGAACTGGAGCGCGGGGATCTGGAGGATCAAGTAGATCAGACTCGTGACGATCATCGTCTTGGCGTTGCTCGGGATCTCGTCAAAGAGCACGACGCCAGTGTGGAAGAGGTTCGCGTTGCCCGCTGGTGTGAGCTTGCTCCACGCCTTCCCAACGCCCTTTGGACGCACGTAGTTCCCGCGGCCCTGCGCGTCGAGGTTCACGCGGCCGGCGTAGACCGAGAGCGCCCACGGGATCGTGAGCAGCATGATCGTCGAGCCCGCGAGCGCGCCGACACCGACCGACATCTGCTCCTGCGCGTCTGGACCCATGCCCGAGAACAGCACGATCGCACCGTCCGGGACCGCGCCGAGCACTGGAAGCACGATGCTGCCGACAATGCCGGCCATCGCCGGCACGAGGAGCAGTAGCTCACTGCCGTCCGAGATCATGTTGCTCGCGTTGAAGAGCACGAACGCGTAAACTGCGCCGAGGAAGAGGACCTGGAGCAGCCCCGAGCCGTCCTGCGGCAGGTCCTTTGGGTCGATGAACGCGCCCATGGTAGTGGTAGCAGAAGTGGCAGCCGCGACGCGCACGTGCGCTGGAGCGAGAGGAGAGTAGGGAAGAGAAGCGGAGAGGCGACAGAGAGCTCGACGTGCGGAGCTCGAGGCAAATTCCCAACTGAGTGATCTCGAGCGCTTCGAGCTGCTTGATTTGCTTGATTTGCTTGATTTGCTTGAGCTTGTTTGAGTGTTGCTATGAATTAAGGTCAGAATCATGCGTTCGGCGGATGGATGGACGCAGCATCAACACAAACAGTGGACTCAAATGTGCAGCTGCTCACTGATTCATGCGCAAGCACTCATGTACCCCTCATAGACACGCGATCGTCTGGAGCGAGAGACGATCGAAGACACCAGGGAACAGGAGCTCAAAGTTCGCGAGGACGTGAGCGAGACTGGTGGTGGTCTCCGTGAAGTCGTCGGGCTCAGGCGTCAAAGGCTCGTTCGTGAAGTGGTCTGGGAGCACTCGTTGCGCGATCTTCCACGTCGCGTTGAACCCTTGAGTCACTTGCCGCATGGCGTTCGGATGGTGTGCGAGCGCCAGCGCCGCCTCAGTGTTGCGCTCGGCGGCTCGCTTGGACCAGTTGAATGAGCCAGTGATGAACGTGGAGCCGTCGAGCAGGACGGTCTTCGAGTGCATGCGCTCCGTTACGAGCCAACGCACGTGCACACCCGCAAGGACGAGTCGCTTGACGCGACTGTAGGAGTGCTTGGCTTCTTGAGCGTCGACGATCACACGAAGCGTAGTGTCTTGCTGCGTGTTGAACGCGATGAGGTAGTCAACCATCTGGACATGTCAACACACATCACGACTCATGTCAACACACCATAGCTACACAAATCAACCCATAGTACACACTAAGACACATACCCTAATGGACACATACCTCGTCGTGCGTGATGAGGTACATTTGGAGGTCGATCGTCTTTCGCGCAGACTTGACGAGAGCGAAGTAGCGAGCGAACGCGCTCTTGGATGGGAACATGAACACCGACACCTTTGGAGAGTCTGTCAAACTGCCGACCTTGACGATGCGCTTTCGAAGACGGTAGAGCTTTTGCGCGAGCGCGTTGCGACCCACGCGATACACTATCGCAGCGTTAGCGATCGAGAAGCCCTCCTTCATGACGGCGAGCACAGCTGAGTGCATGGCGACTGGGTCGTTCGGTGTTGGGGTGGGTTGGGTGGGTGCGTCCATCGTGGCAAAATGTCCAATGAGCAAAGAATGAGCTCGAGTCTGCCAGAGACTGGCCAAGACTGACCATTACCTATTTTAGGCTGTAGGGTACAAACCTCAAGGTTTTAGTCTAAAAAACCTTGAATGTGGGCAGATGTATAAAAATTCGGATACTAAACGTATACTTGTAAAATCAGCAACAAAATGTCCAATGGGGCAAAAACGTTATATTTTCGAGCCATTTCCTGTTTGAAGCATAACGCAGAGCCGTGAATCTCAATGAACCCATAACACTTCAAACAGGAAATGGCTCGAAAATATAACGATGTAGTAGTTTCGCGTCCTGTGATTGGTCGAAATGTGTTTGATGACCTTACGAACGCATGAGGTCATCAAACGTGCAAAATGTTGACTGCGGGAGAGAGCGCTTGTAGAAATTTCTGCGCGGAGATGCGCAAAAATCAGCGATGGATCCGTGTATACTTGTGTGTATACCGACGCGACGCTAAAACGCGCAGCCGCTGCTAATTCTGACCTTAATTTTTTCGTAGAATTTAGGACTGAATTAAATTACCCGTTGAATTAGCTGAGTTCTACGACGGAATTACGCGTTGAATTAGTGAATGCAAGGCGACTAAAACGGAGGAATCTTCAACGATGAACGTGGCCCACACAACGCTAACGCAAAGTGAACTTGCGATTTGTATGAAGAGGCGAACACCACTACCAACCATCAAGCGCCAAAACGAGACTCGCGCTTGAAGGACTCGTGCGTTGGTTGGTGTCGACACACATACGAGCGTGCTTGTCCGCGACGCGTAGGCGGAGGATGTCGTCAAGTTACGTTGACACTCATTGCTTTGCTGTCATGACGGTCTAAAGAGTATCCAAACACTCAAAGCTGCGTCAGAGTTCATCCGCACACTTGGCTATCCATGCGATCGATTGGTGCGAGACGACCTATCAACCTAAAGATCTGCCGATTCGTCGAGGCGAATGGCCCTAGTCATAGACGTTCGCGACGGCATTGCGATGGACGTTGTCGACATGCTTGACGAGCTCCAGTCGCTCGCACTAAGCTACGCCGAGCCTCATTGACAGACTGCACGCTTGCTACTTCCATATCACGAACTCCTGGAGCGGCTTTTGCTACCGCGTCGCGAGCGCAGTCGAAGCGTCGAGCTCGCTCACTTACTCGATCGATCAAATGCCTCTGGATGCAAACGTCTTTGACCACAGGCATGAGAGCGTCTTAGAGCTACGTCTTCGACCATCTCCACTCGAGAGTGTAGGAATGTTGAGAGGTCTGATGATCCTGGACTTCCACACCGATCGCAACGACATGTAAGACGTCTTGTTCAGGCACACGCGAGAGCTCTACACACATGTGAGAGCGCTCAAGCACCTGATCTTCAGAGAACGAACCAGGCAAGACAAGATGCTGTGCACTTTCGAAATACATTTCACACCGACTCTGTGCGTCAAAAAATGGAATCAATAAGTAACAACTCGCTCGCTCGCGACCTGACACTCGCTACACACAGTCGCGCTGCTCGCTTCGTTCGCTCGCTCGCGGCTGCATGCCCTCATCCATCCAGCCGCGGGGTCACGCGCGTGCGTACGCAAACCTGTGCGCGCGTCGTCGTCCCGCAGAGGCTCCAGAGCGGCTCTCACGCCACTGTCACACTACGATCATCGTCTTCATCATCATCGTCGTCTTCGTCATCTTCATCACCGTCGTCGTCAGCTTCGTCTTCGCCGCCGTCGTCGTCCTTCTCATCGTTGTCATCCTCTATCGTTGCCACTCGGTCGCGAGCTTAGAACGTCACGCCCTCTGACAGCGACGACGCAGGCGACGCAACCTTTGGCGTTGGCGACGCAGGCTTTGGTGCCGCTGCCTTTGGTGTCGGCGACGCTGGCTTTGGCGCTGCTGGAGCCGCAGCAGCAGGTGCTGCCGGCGGTGGTGGAGCTGGCGACGCTGGCTTTGGAATCGCGCGGTGCACGCGCTTCGGCACTGCTGGCGCCGCTGCTGCAGTGCCAGGACTCGACGGACCACTGCCAGCTTGCGTTGGCGACGGCGTCTTCGTCGATGCATCGACAGCATTGCGCGGCGTCGACGCGTCGCTAGCTTCGATCAAGCTGCCGTTGTCGAGCTCCGTTGGACTGCGGCGGCCGTTCACGAGCCCCTTGCCAGTGCTGCGCACGGCCTTTGCCTCCTCTTGGTCAATGAACCGGATCGAGTTGAGCACGTACTCCTTGTCGGTCTTCATCTTCTTGAGGTTCGCCACGACCGCGGCCTCTTCGACCGTCGCTGCTTCCATCGCAAGCGCAACGTTCTTCAAGACGCTCGCGTCGATCTCCGAGATGTTCTTCTTCGACTTGATGAGCTCGACGATCCACTGCTCGCTCGCGTGGATCGCGTCGCTGAGCTTCGGGTCACTCGCGTGCTTGTGGTTCCCCGACGTCGAGTTGGAGCGCGCGAGCTTCTTCTGGATGTCCTTGAGCGCTGGGATGCGCGCGAGCGTGTCTTTGTCCCAGTCCACGTCGCTGCCCTTCGCCTTCAGATCTTCCATTTGCTTGCGCTCCTTGCGGCTCGCGTCGAGCCACTTCTCCTGCCGCTTGATGTCGCGCTCCATCACGAGCTTGAGCCACTCAAAGACGTCGCGCACTTCCTTCATCTCGTAGTTCTCGATCTTGAACTTCTTGGCAAAGTCCGCACACGCGCGACGGTCGTAGTAGTTGCGGCTCTTGATCAAGCGCTTCGCGGCTTCGAGCTCGGCGTCGCGCGGCTGCGCGGGGCGCTCGCGCTCGTTCCGGCGGCTCTTGATCTTGTCGAGCTCGAGCGGGTACTTGGCGTGCTCGCTCTGCATCTGCTTGTAGCTATCGATGAGTAACCGCGCGCGCTGCTCGATCAAGTCGCCTTCCGACCGACGCACTTGGCTCTCCTTGGCGAGCGACGTCTTCTCCGTTGCACACAGCGCGTTCTCTTCGCTCTCCATGCGCTCCATGAACGCATTGATCGACTCAACTTCGCCTTCGAGCTGCGTGCTCGCGTGCTGCAAGCTCTCTTCTTCCTCCATGAGGCGGTTCGTGAGCATCTCGAACGCTTCACCGAGCTGCTGCAAGAGACTGCGGATCTGCGACGTCATCATCATGTCTTCGTCCTTCTCCTGCGGCTTCGTGAGGCTGTAGACGTCTTCGACTTGGGCCCAGAGCTCGCGCTTCTCGACCTTCTCCTTTGCAAACTTGCGGCTCGCAAGGAGCTCTTTCACGACGGCCTTGATGTCGCTCTCGTCGTCCTTCTGGAGACGCGCAGCGTCCTTGACGTCGTCGCTGCGCTCAGCGCGGCCGCTCTCGAGGAGCTTCATGTCCTTCTTGCCGAGGTCAACGGAGTGACCCGTGACGTACTGGAACCAGTTCTCGGACGACTTGAGCATCTCGACCTTGTGCTCGCCGTTGAGGATGCGCTGCTTCTGGCGCATGATGCGCTCCTCTTGCTCGATCACGCGGTGCGTAAAGTGCTGCACGAGCTTCTGGAGGTCCGCGGCGCGCACGGCTTGCTTCACGAGGCGGTCTGCCTCGCGCTTCTTGCGGTTCGTGTGGTCATGCAGTGCGTCCAAGACCCAGTTCCCAGCGTTGTTCATCAACTCGGTGATCAGCGCCTTCTTCTCTTCACGCTTCGTCTCTTCGTCCGCCAAGAGCTTGAGCTCCGAGTCAATGAGACTGTTGTACTCGAGGATGAGGCGGTCTTCCTTCGCCGCGGCTTCGATCTCCTTGTCGAGCTTCGCAATGTGCTCGGTCATGCGCTTGAGCAGCGACTGACAGAGCTGGTTCTCCTTCTCGAGCTGCACCTTTTGGTCATCGAGCTCTTTCTGGAACTGCACGCGGCGACGGCGCACTTCGTTCATAAACTCGTCGCGCTCGTCGACTTCGGCGTCGCCGCCCTCTTGCGCCGTGCGCTGGTTGCTCTCGATCACGGCCTGGAGCTCATCCGCGCGGATCTTCATGTCGGCTTCGAGACGCGCGACGTACTCGGGCGTGATGAGACGCGCATTGCGCGCTTCGTCCAATGCGTTGCGGCAGTCCTCCTTGTGCTCGTCAAAGAGCTTGCAGTCCTTCTTGCGCTCGTCCGTCAGCGCCGCGCGCTTGAACAGCAGCATGCGCTGCGACTTGGCTTGGCGCGCGAGCTGGTCCGCAAAGATGTCGGTGCGCTTCTTGCCGCGGAGCAGACGGGCGTCGTGCTCATCCAAACGCGCGGACGTCTCGGCCTGACGGTTCGCTTGCACGACGCGCCACTCGGCTTCGTACTCGTCGTCGAGCGCCGTGTGGCGCGCACGGCGCTGCGCAATGCACCGACCGCGCGAGTTGATCTCGCTCTTGAGCGTGAGCAAGTCGGCTTCAATCGCTTTGACTTTCTTCTGGCGCGCTTCGGCCTCGAGACGCACAAACTCGTGCTCCTGGTCGTACCGCACGTCTTCGTCGTGGCAGAACTCGTCCTCGCGCTTCATGTTCGCACGGTCGCTCGTCCAGTGCTCGCGCTCCTTTGCGAGCTTCATCCACTCGTCGTCAACGGCGTTGCCCTCCTCTTCGAGGAACTGCGGCTCCTTCTCCTGCATCTTCACGAGCTGGTTGTGGAGCTCGACAAGGTCGCGTGGCACTTGCTCCGCCTTGTCGGTCGCCGAGTGGTACACACCGTACGACCGCACGATCCACTCGCTCGCAATGTCTTTCGACACAGCGGGGTTGTGGTCCTCGGACCAGTCCGCGCGGTGCTTGCTCCAGAGTGCCATGTCGTTGTTCCACTGCGACGTGTCGGCCTGGAACGCGTCCTTTGACTTGGTGAACTCGACCTTCTCCTTCTGTCGCGTCTCCTCCTCGGTCTTGCGCACCGACTCGTCCCGGACCGTGTCAAAGAACAGGATGTGCGTCGTGCCCGACTGCTTCACGTACCGGTCCTTCTCACGCTCCATGCGCTCAGTTTGCGAGTCCTTGCGCGCTTCGAGCGCTTTGAACCGCGTCGCCGCTTGCTCGCGGCGGACGTTCTGGAACGCCTCGCGCTTCTTTTGCTTCTCCTGGCGCTCGCGCTGACCAGCGAGACGCTCGGTGTGCGCTTTCTGGCGCGCAATGAGCTCATCGACCTTGGCGCGGATCTGCGCTTTCTCAAACTCAAGGCGCAGTGCCATGATCAAGCCGTCGTACTTTTCATTGTCGTACAGCTTCTTCGCACCGCCGCGGCGGAACTTGCTCAAGTCGTCGCTCGGGAGGACTAAGAACGCCTTGAGGCAGTCCGCGTCGCGCAAGAGCGGGTGCAAGAGACAGCCGTAGACAAACGTCTGGAGCGACTGCGCCTTCTTCTCGCGCTCGGCTTTCACGACACGCTTCTCCGGGAAGAACGGCAGCGCCTTGATGTTCGTGTACTCGCCCAAGGCGTGGAAGAGCCACTCAAACTCAGCAAAGCTCCGCGCGTGCGTGATCGCGTACTCGTTTGCAACGGCGCGGTCGCCGTCTGCGAGTGCGTACTTTACGTTCTGCACGGCTGCTTCGTTAGGTTCGCAGTACGTCTTCACAACAAAGACTTCTTCTTCCGAGAGCGAGTTCTTGGGCGTGACCGACAAGTGGATGTCGAGCTTGGAGAGGTACTCGAACCCGGCAGGTGGCTTCGCGACCGGGTCCATCACGGGCTTGATGAACTTGGGCGGACTGTCGAGACACGCGCTGCAGTGACGCACAGGCTGCGGGAACCCGAGCTCCGGGATCGGCTTGGAGCCTTCCGAGCACGTGTTGCACACACTGCGCGTGCACCGACGGCAGTGGTGCTGCCGACGCCCGAGCTTGAACGGACGGAAGCACACTTGGCACTCGGTCTGGTCGCTCCGTGCAACGTCCGTCATGTACGAGTGGATCGACTCGCTGTGGAGCGACTCACGCACCATGTCCGAGTCGTGGCGCAAGCGCGACGCTGGGTCATGGAGCGTCCGGTACGCGTCGTCGAGCTTCTCGCGCTGCTCGAGGTCTTCCGCGGAGCTGCCGTTCACGGACCGCGCGGCGTTGTTGTACTGACGCGTGATCTCCTCTGGCGACGCGTCTTTGCTCACGCCAAGGAGGTCGTACGGCGTGTCCTTGGACACTGAGCGCTTCGCGCCGCCCTTGCGCTGCGCAAACACGTCGGCTGGCGACGTGATCGCTTTCATCTGGAGCGCCGTGATACAGTTGCGGCAGCACGGCTGCGCCTTCGTGCCGTAGCCAAACGAGCTCGGGACTTGCATCTTGGTCTTCACGCACGCACTGCAGAAGAGCAGACCGCAGACGCGGCAGTGGTGGCGACGCGGCTTTGGGAACCCGAACGTCGCTTTGCAGTCCATGCACTCGCTCGAGAAGTTGTCCGGGACCCAGAGCTGCTCGAGACCAGCGACTTCAGCCGGCATGCCGTCAAGCGAGCCGCGGCCACCGAGCTCATCGGAGCTCGTGCGCGCCGCTGGACGCGACGGCGTCGGGAGACGGTGGTCGCTCTGCGCACGGTTGAGCGGCGCACCATTGCCGTTGCTGCTCGACGGAGCCGAGCGAGGCGCCGGGGCAGCACTCGCCGACTGCGCACGGGTCGCAGGCGTCGGGTTCGACGTTGGCGGCGAGCGCGTGCTGTTGCCCGAGGACGGTGCAGTCGAACGACCGCTGCCAGCGCTCGTGGGCGGACGACCACCGGCTGGCGTCGGCGACGGTGCCTTTGGAGCAGCCTCTGGACGCGACACCGTGCGCACTGGAGGAGGTGCAGTTGCCTTGGGCGGCACTGGCGGTGGCGCAGGCTTGCCGCTCGCAGCAGGCGGCTGCGGTGCCGCCTCTGCAGGCTTCTTTGGTGCTGGTGCAGCTGGAGCAGGGGTCTTCGGCGCAGCAGGGGCTGCAGGAGCCGCCTGCTTCTTGCGCTCAGCGAGCGTCACGCTCACTTTCGTGCCGCAAAAGATGCAGAACGTGTCGCTCGGAGAGACGTCGCGACTGCACTTGATGCAGCTGAGCGTCGCGTTGTTGCCGGCGGCAGCGCCCGCCGCAGCAGGAGCGCCCGGAGCGGCAGCAGCTTTCTCGGTTCCAGGCGCCATAGCGAGAGGAGTCGAGAGAGAACGAGGGAGGGGAACTTGATGGTTCGTGTGGGGTTGCGTCGCTTACGCTCTCAACGCAAGCGGTGGATGCAAGTGTGCGTACGCAGCGAGCGAGCGTCGGCGATGGCGGCAGGTAGATGCGATGGGGAGATCTACTACTGCCGAGCGTCGTCGTCGTCGATGTCGTCGAGCGTCGGAGGGCGAATGTACGTCGGAGACAGACACACACAGACAGTCAGACAGACACACAGGAGGTCGGAGAGCAGGTGCGCACTCGGACGTCGTGTGACGGAATGGATGTGTGTGTGGGTCGGTCGTCTCGGGGCTTCTCGCAGTGCTTGCTGCTGCTTGCTGTGCTGCTGTGCGCGCGCGCTGAGCCCTTCGGAAGAGAGAGTGAGCGCCGAGGACGCGCGCGCGCAGACTGCTGCTGGGCGCGCACGTGGCGGCCAAGCGCACTCACAGATACAAGGCATCCGGTGTGCCGCAGTGTCGTCGTCGTCGTCGACGCGATTGCACGAGAGAGGGAGAGCTGAACTCTTGGCGCCGCGGCGATTGGTGCAGCGAGTGCTTGCGCATGCATACAAAACCGCAGTCAAAAGTGGCAAAACGGAATTCGCTTGCGCCGAGTATGCGTAACGGAAATCGGCTGGCCAATCCGCACGCGTTTTCAAGCGAGAAAGCCAGATGGCCAAACAAAAACGGGGATGTGCAGAAAAGTGTAGAAAAACCGGCATCCGCACTTTACAATCGTTGAGCTGGGAAAGCACAGCGTGTGTTTGTATAGATCATTCGCACGATATGCATTGCGATCGTCCTCAGACTCGCTAGGTGCGCTTTAAGCATCAAAAATCGCACTTTGCAGCGAAATTGTTGCGCTTCGCGAGCAGGGAAAGTTCTTTGTCAGTACGCAAAGTGCGCATCGATTGGACGATCGCAATGCAAGCAGAAGCGCCAGTTTGCCGTGCGAAATAGGCACTCAAACTCCAAGTGCGCTTTCCTCCAAGCCATTTCGCTGCGAAACAGCACGACCTCGACCTCGACCTCGACCTCGAGAGCTTTTGCCACTTGGCGCGACGTGTGGTGTGCCTGCTGCTTCGTGCATGTGCATGCGCGTGTGAACGTCCTCGCCAACGTAGCGCGCGGGCAATCGCAGCGGCAGCATGCAAGCGTACGTCTCGACACCTTACCTTGCCACTCTGTCCAAACAAACAAACAATCAACAACCAAGCAAACGCAACTCACACACAAAAGTGTAGGTTCCGCCATCGCAAATCAAGTCAGTCCGAGCATTGACCCCGAGGTTACTCACGCACGGTTTCGTCGTGTTGCAGAGCTCTATCTCCGCGTATCGTATCGTATCGTGCTCGAGTGCGCGTGTGCGTGTGGTCTGCTGCACGAGCACGAGCTCGTCTCGCCGTGTCCGAGTGTCCTGTGCAAGCTCTCTCTCTCTCTGGCAACTGTGATGGAAGAGGCAGCGGCGTTGCCGCAGTCGATGTCGGACCCACTCGCTCGCGTTGAACGCGTTGCACACGCCGCTGGTCCATTCACGCGCTCGCTCACGCACTTGCACTTGCACGTCCAAATGGCGACATTGCGCCTTGCGTCACGTCGCAATGCTTGACGCTCACCATTCCTGAGCACCACATGCTACTACTGCTACAGCACTTGAGACCATTCTTCGTGACGAGTGCTTGCGATGACGCTTGGAGCCACGTTCCTAGGCTCGCAGCAACTTGGATCCACCAGTACCATTCGCGCGCTGGTCACCTCACACATGCGCACATGCACATTGTGATCCTGGATGAAGAGGGGATCCCAAGCAGCCCTTGGAACGCACCGCCTCTCACTGCCTCGCGCTTGCTCTTCAGCGACTCGATGGAAGAACCGACGCAAGTTCATGTTCACTCTTTCCTATGACACGCACGAGTGACTCAGGGTTCATGAACGAACGATTGATCGGGTCGGAACGAATGAGCGCGAGTGGTGGGCGGAGCACTGTGACTCCTGCTGATCCAGCTCGCGACTTGAAGCTTGGAGGTCTCGTATCAAGCAAGAGCGAGAGAAGATCGAGCTGTTCATTCGGATGCGTTCATGCTTCAGGATAGCGCCGCAACTTAGAGCTAGTCCAGCAGCTACGGCGACATCCAATCGCACGACTAGCTCTCTCTCTTCTCGATTGCTTTCAAGCCGCACGGACCACCGAGTCTGTGCTCTATCAGCTATGATCTATCCATCTATCTCAAGTGCGAGCTCTGCGCTCGCTCAGTCGACGCGATTTGCTGGCTCAGGAATACGAATCTGCGCTTCACGCGACTCGGTCTTACGCGGCGATGCGCGGCTCTCGAAGTGCGTCGCAACGGCTGCACGTGGCGACGGCCGCGCTGCTCGCACCTGTCAGTATACGAACACACACAGCCAATCCATGTAAGAACACTCGATGCGATGCAATCATGTCTGTCAACAACGCCGACGACGACGAAGCGTACTATAAAGCCCTTGGTCTTGGCGTTGTGTGAAAACGTGGCGAACGACGAGCGCGGCTCAGCGTACGACCCTGGACCGGGCGGGACGTCGCCGACCCGCATCATGACGGTCTCGAGTCCATCCGTCTTGCGCACGTTGCCTGCGAGCCAGCTACTCCGGCTGCTCATGTTCGCGTCTGGGTTCTTCTTGTCGCGTGGACTGCCTGGTGGAGGCTCACGTCTACCGCTCTTGGGCGATGGTGCAAGGCGTCCACCAGGACACTCGGGATTGTACGGCGTGTAGATCGGTCCAGGCGAGAACTCGCCCATGTTCTCGCGCGTGTGCTTGGCCGAGACAAACTGCACGCGCTGCTGACCCTGGCGCGGTGTCTTCGCGCCACCACCCTCTTGCCGTACACCAAAGCGATGCTCGTTGCCAAAGACTGTGCCAACTTTTGCTCCTGAGCGCGACGGCGGTGAGTTGTTCGACTCTTCTTGCGCTCGTGCGATCTGTTCCGGGCTCACGTTCGCATGTGGTGGCCCCGGAGACGCTGGCATCACCAGCACGCCGTTGCGGTTGATGACGGAGAGCCAGGACTCGCGATGGCCCTTGCGCGGACTGTCGACGTTCGGCAGTCGCGTCTTAGTCTCAGGCGATGGCGGCGCGAACGAGAACTTTGGCGCACCGCCCTTGCCGCCGTTGCTCGCGAGCGAGTTGACGTTGTACTTTGGTCCAGGGCTGTCTTGCGCCATGAGCTCGCGCTGGTGTCCCTGTCCAGTGACGTTGACTGTTGCGAGGCACGAAGTTAGTAGTTGCATTGCGCTGGTCGTTGGCGCAGTGAACGGCGCAGGCACTGGTGAAGACGACACATAGCCATCGCAGTCGCGCACCTTTCTGGGAGAGGAAGCGATTGGACTTGGGGAACGACACCTTTGGTGCGAGCGCGCGCACCGAGTCGATGTTCTCATGGTACTGCCCTGGTGCAAGCTTGCTCTCTAGTAGAGAGCGTGGCGCAAGTGATGCTGTGAGTATGACTGAAACAACGCCTCTCAAGCGAGAAGGATGTAATCGGTCAAGGCACTCACGCACCTTTGGGGACGAGCGGCATGTGAGGCGAGTAGGAACCTAGTGATGTCCATGCAATGGTCATGCGAGTGAGTGATCCAATGCGAGCGTCTGTCTGCAAGTAGCAAGCTCGCTGCGACTGTACCTCCGATCCAGCTCTCGCGCTTGCCCCACTTGCGCGCTTCGTCTACAGGTCGGTACTCTACCTTCATGACCACATTGCTCCTCGCGCGCTGGTCCGGTTGACCGTAGATCGGTCCAGGTGACCGCGCTGCGTGCACATCGCAATAGCAAGAACGACTGTGTCAGCCACACTGACACTGTTGTCCAACAGCATGTGTGCTCGGTGGACGAGCGTGAATGCTCGTCATCACAAGCCGCACCTGCTTCGTCTGGGAATCGCTCAGAGCCGCCGAATATCGACATCGCCTGCTGTCTGGAGCTACGAGCGTCGTGTGCGCGGGTGTGCTACTGCTGGCGCTGAAGTCGCGTTCGTGTGTTGTTAGCAAGGACTTGAGCGAAGAAGAGACAAGAAGAGATCGAGGACGCTCGCTTATGCTGCCGAGTGTGTGCTGGTCATGCCCGGACAGCTCCAGGTTCCCGCAGTCCTTCCTTCACTGTGCACGACGACACAGTCAGCGCGCGAGTGCGTGCTAGCGAGTCATCGCGATGGTGCGGCTAGCTATTCCTGTGTCCTAACGTACGCTTGCAACTCCGCTCGATGCGAGTGCTTAGTGAGCCAACGCCTGTGTGAACTGGATGTCCGTGTCCGCTCCACTTCGCAGCTCTCTCATTGGCTCGGGTTTGCTGTACCAAGAGACGCAGTCGGGTCCGCTCGGTCGCTTCTCGAGCCATTTGCTGTTGCCCTATACATAGAGCAGTTCAGCCAATCAGATGGACGTGAAGTGGTGAGGTGACGCTCATGGCCTCAGGCTGCTCTGTGTATCATCACAACGCGAACCAGAAGGATGGAGGCGCTCCAGTAGGATGTGAGAAGCGAGACGTGCGATGGACATGATGCATTCAGGAGCAGTCGTGGCGTCTCGCTAGCCCTGCGACTGGTGCATCCTCGTCATCCACAGCTACAGACGCTCACGCACTCGGTCGCTTCTTCGACGTCGCGCTGCCTCTGCTACTCTTTGTCTTTTTCTTCTTGCTGCCACTCTTGTCGCCTGTGCTCGTGGGCTTCTTTGCGTTGAGCAGCGGTGCAAACACTGCAGCAATGTCTGTCGTCTCGTCGATCTCGACGAGTTCGCCGGCGACTGCGACTGGCGGGCGTGGGAACGCGCGCAAGAGCGTCTGGAGCGCGAACGCAGCGTTGAAGCACTGCTCGGCTGCGAGCGTATTGCTCGGTGCGTGGCCATTCGCTTCGAGGAAGTGCGCTGTGATCGCCAGCGCCTGGTGGATAGCGAGAGAGAGAGAGCAGTCGAGTTCAAGCGTCAGTCCTGAGTGCGTACAGCGTGCAGCACTTGCCTGTAGGCGTGAGCGTGCAGGCGCCATACACATGGCAATGTCACAGTGCGTACCTCATCCGGGCTGTCGAGCTGGAGCTCGAGGAAGCGCGCAAACTCGTGCACGACAGCGTCCTGCTCCGTCATCCACACGATCTTCTCGATGTTGAACACTTTCTTGGCGACATCGAACGCGCCGACTGCCTGTGCCTCGCGCTCGTCATTGTCGCTGCTGTTTGCTGCAGGCTTGGCAGCGTGTACGAGTGCGCGCAGCTCTTGCTTTTGCGCAGCAGTGCGACAGAGCCCGAGCACGAGGTCGAGTCCATACGCCGCGCCTTTCGGGAGCACTTGCGGCCGCAGCGTCGGTGCAAGTGTGTGAACTACGTCCTGGAGCTGCGCAACAGCGCGGAGCGGGTCGGCGTGCACTGCCATGTCGTCTCTCGTGTGTGCGGAGCGATCGATCGAGCAGGTCTGCTCGTGTGTGTGTCGACGACGACGGCGTTTCAGGCTGAGTGGCGGATGGCTGGTGCGAATCGTCCTATTTGTTTCGATACAAACTTTCGTCTCGCCGATCGGTTGTATGGACTCAGATGAGGTACAGTTGGACTCAGGTATCTAGTCTGATCGACTCAGAAATACCAATTAACTTGAGTAAACTATGTCTGTGCAAACGTGCGGAGCTCCACGCAAGACAAGCAAATCAACGGAGCTGGTCGTGGTCGTGAGCAAGCGAGTGAGTGAGCTAGTGAACGATGCTAGCGATGACAGCAGCGAGACGAGGCGCAATGGCGCAGCAGCGCTGCATTGCTGCAGCAGTCGCGACTGCGCAGCAGCATGGCCTTCGTGCACTCTTTAGCTCGACAGCAGGCAGCAATACTAGCGACAGCAGCAGCAACAATGCGCAGAGCACCACCAAGCCAGCAGCGAGCAGCGATGCAAAAGCAACTGCAGCAGCAGCGCCGAGCAAGAAGAAGTCGACGCCGATGCAGAACCTCAAAGACGTCATGGACGCGCTCGACATCATGATCGAAGAGGCGGAGAAGAAGGTCGTGAAGAAGTACCGACCCAACATGTTCGCCGAGTTCAAGCAGCTCAACGACACGAACGGCAAGGTGCGAATCATAGACTTGGCGCTGTCTGTACTGCAATGCTAGAGCAGACGAATGCTGATACAAACAACATGTGTGTGTACGATGGAAACAGGTCGTTGTTGGCCCAGAAGAGCTCACGGAAGTGAGCAAAGCCGTGGCGTTCCCGTCGCTCAAAGTCACGAGTCTCGCGGGCAAAGACGTCGATCTGCAGCACGTCGTGACGAACGGCAAAGTCACGCTCGTACTCACGTCGTTCAAGAACTTTGGCATGAACATGCTCCCTGCATGGCGCGAGGCGTTCGAGACCGAGTTTGCGAGTCACGAGCGCAGTGTCCAGACCGCGACGCTCAACATCATTGAGGACTGGTACATGAAGCTCGTGCAGGCATCGATCACGCGCGGCTTGCAGGAGAAAACGCCCATTGCGACGCACGACCGCACGTTTGCGCACTTTGGCCGCTGCGACGACGTCCGCACAGCGCTCGACCTGTACAACAGCTTCACAGGCTACGCGCACCTCGTGGACGCCAAGGGCCGGATCCGATGGATGTACGTAACTATTATGTGTGTCGTTATGGTTATGCTTTTTCGTAACTAACCGTTGACATGGGTCGTCATGGGTCGTGGAATATTGCAGTGCAGCAGGGGAAGCGACACCTGAAGAGCTCGAGCGCTTGATGCGCGTGACGCGGCAGTTGCTAGAGCAGAGCGCGCAGACGCGGCGTCGATAGAGCACGAGTCGCTAGTCTGTATGTGCATCTTAGCGCTTGGTGAAATGGAATGGACGAGAGAGAGCGTCACGTTACGATAGCTTTCAGTCGTGAGAGGCACCTCACTAGCGCACTGCGAGCATGCTCATGGGATGATAGATAGACTGATGTATTCGAGCAATGATGAGAGGGACCGCAGTGTTTGCGATGGATGCGTGTGAGAGCAAGGAGAGTGAGCAAAGCGAGCGTTACGTCGTCGGTACTGGCATCACCACGGCACCAGTGCGAGGCGCTCCAGCAGTCGATGTCGCTCCTACAGCTGGTGCTGCTGGTGGAGGCAAGTCGACGTTAATGTCGACCGCGTCCAAGTCGACGTTGCTCTTGCACATTGGACACGACTGCATCGCACATGCACACACCGAGATGAACATCAACAGTGCTAGTCCATGGCGAGCAAGCGTAACCAAACGTAACCCAACATGGAACGCACCGTGTTGCGCTTGACCCACTCGTCGATGCACGGGACGTGGAAGAGGTGCTTGCACGGGAGGTTGCGCACGTCTTCGTCGTCTTCAAACTCGATCTAGAGACACACAGGAGTGCGCGTGTGAGAGAGAACTTCGCACAAATGCGTGCACTCCGCCACATCTCACCACATCAGCAGCAGCAGTGGTCGTCTAAGTCGGCTGGACGTACCAAGCAGATTGGACAGAGGTCTTCGCTCGACGATGGCTCACGGTCGTCACGCAGCGGCAATGGCGCAGTGTCCTTGTCTTTGATCGGTCGCTTGTACTTGGTGATTGCAAGTTGCTCGAGGCGCTCGGGAGAGACACCGCGCGGTGCAGCAGCCCCGCCGCGGCGACGTGCCATCTCCAGCTAGAGGCGTTCATACATACAGAAAGACATGAGCATGAGCACATAGAGAGCACAAACAAGCGGTACAAGCAAGTAGAGTTCGCACTTGGTGACGGTCGACGCGGCGCCAACGCACGAGCAGGATGAGGAGGATCGTGAGGATCGAGACGATGAAGCCGCCGAGGACGTAGACGAGCGTCTCGACGTCCATTGGGAGCGTTGCGCCGACTTCTTCACGCAGCCGCGCACTCGTTGTGTTGAAGAGCCAGACGTCGCCGCGCTGGGTCTGGTAGCTCCCGCCGTGGATGACCATGCAGCTCTTCCAGACTGCTGCGCGGTGGTTGTACCGCAGCGCCGGCGCTTCAAGCTGCGTGTTGGTGAGTCCGTAGTACATCTTCATCGTTGCTGAGACGACTGGCGATGCGATCGCAAGCGATTGTGGCGTGAAGCGGTTCACGTCCGAGTTCGTGAGACTTGCGCCACTGCTGCTGTCGCCACTCAGGAGCTTGTTGAGTGCGATCTTGCCCGTCACGACGTCGTCGTAGACGTACCCGTTCGGTCCTTGCTTAGGCTTGTAGTAGCCGCCAAAGAACCACATGTCCATGGCATTGATCGACACGAGCGACGTGTACGCGCGCGCGATCGACGACGACGACGCGACGTACAGCCACTGGTTCTGCTCGATCGCGTACAGCCACGTGTCGTCCTGGAGCGTCCAGGACGAAAACTCGAGACGCCGGCCACTGAACGCAACGAGGTACGCAGCGCCAGCCGCGTCTTTCACGAGCGTGACCGAGTGCGAGAAGCGCTTCGGCGGACGCACGCTGTTCACTGGCGACAGGAGCGTCCACGTGCAGCTGCTGAGGTTGTAGCTCCAGAGCTCGTTGTTGTCAGCCGGCGCACTCTCGACGTCGTTGTCGTAAGCGATGCCGCCAAACACGAGCATCTGGTCGTTGTGCACAACGACGCCAGCTTCTGACCGCGGCGTTGGAGCCACTGCGCCAGTGTCATTCACGACTGGGTCTTTCACCCACGTGAGCGCGCTATTGCCACCGCCACTCGGAAGCTGCAGACGCCAGACGTCGTTGAACTGGATGATTGGGAGCTGCGCCGCTGCAGTCACGACGTCTGAGCTCTCGTCGCTCGCGCCGATCGAGAGACCGCCAAAGACGACAAACTCGTTCACGGAGCTGTTTGAGTGGAGCACACCAGTGTGGTGGAATCGCTTCGGCGGTGCTGTGTCCGTGTCTCCCACGGCTTTGGTCCACGTCTGTGCGAGTAAGTCAAAGCGCCACGTGTCGCCAAACTCCTTGTCGCCACCGACGCCAGTGTCGCCGACGCCGCCAAAGATGTAGAGCGCGTCTTCAAAGCTGATCATCGCGTGAGCTGCGCGCTTCTCTGGCTGCTCCGCTCGTCCGCCACTGCGGTAGTCCCAGAGCTGCGTCCACTGCGCCTGCGCAGTTGTCGCGAGTGCTGCTCATGTACAAGACACAAGAACGAGAGCGCATACGCAACAGTGTGAGTGTGACTCGACGCATTCTCAACCATGCGCACAGTCAACGACACGCTCCGTGCGCTAGTGCTCGTGGCAGTCCTACCAGAGGCAATGCAGACAGCGACATAGCGCACTGGGACGCTTCGAGAGCGCATGAGTAGTGCTGCTCGACTGCGAACCAGTGCGGCGCAGCAGAGCTAGCTTGCGCAATGAGCTCAGTGGCGCCGCTTGCTTCTAGTGTCAAGCATGCGACGGCGAAAAGCGAGAGCTAGCTATAAACAGTTGTGTATATCAGACCTCGATGGTCTGACCGGGGACTAGGAGCTCACGTTGAAGCTCGTGGGCTGCGCTGCTCACAGACGGAGGCGCTGCTTGTTCCATCAGACTCGGTGGTAGCTACCGATACAAGAAGCAGACTGGTGTGCGTCATGTCTCCAGCAGAATGCACGATGGACACACACACACACGTGCTTCACCGGCGAGATCGTCTGGTGTCTCGTCAGTCTATTGCGCTTGCTTCGTGCGCTGTTGCGCTCGTGGTGGCGACTTCCACAAGCGGCTCTGCCACCTTGTGCTCTCCATCAGTGCTAGCTTGGTCGAGTCCAGAGGTCGAGACAATCGCAGCAGACTCGTCCGGTCCTATGCTCGCGCGCTCTTCGGTGACACCGCCACTTGCAGCCGCCGCTTCTTCGCCACTGAGCCGAGTATCAAGCGGTTGCTCTGTGGGTCCTTCTGCTTCTTCTTCTTGCAAAGGTGGCGGCAGCGTGGACGTGACTGCACTGGCAGCCGGTGCTGGAGTCGCAGCGAGACTGCGCGTGGGGCTGCTGCTATTGCTATCGCCGCCACTGTCGTCGTCATCGTCAGCTGGAGACGATCGCTCGCTCCCGTCTCGTCGCTCATCACTGGTTGCATGCCGCAAGAACTGCAGTCACGACGCGCGTGTTAGACTGAGTAGACAACAGTGACGTCTTGCTATCCAGACACGCATACACGTACTGCTTGGAGCGCGTCACGTAGCTTCTGGTCCTGCTCAGAGAGCGCTGGGAAGTCCCACGTCCCGAGCTCGTGGCGCTTTGCGAGTGCTGCGAGCAAGTCTCTTCGTGGGAAGCTGCACCGTGAGATCAGCGCTGTCCACTGCAGCGCCACCACGGAGTTAGCACCAACGACGTGTTAGCGCAGAGCGAGACGCGCGCACGTACGTTTAGAGTGACGTCGCCGAGTCGCTTGAGCTCCATGGCGCCAAAGATCGAGTGTGCATACGAGCTCGCAGTGGTCTCGTCGAGAGTCTGTCAGCCACCACGATACATACACACTCAGGTCCGTAAGAGACTGTAGCCAAGCACACAGAGTGGCGTCACTGCCCTCAATCCACTCATACCTCGTCGTTTCTCGCCGCTGCACGCGGTGACGCTCGCTCAAGCGACGTTGTGATCGAGTTGATGTGGAGCTCGAGCTCTGCTGTCGCATCGAGTGGCTGCTCAAAGACACCAGACTCGACTTTCGTCGCGACTGCATCGAGCACAACGTCGCCAGGTCCAGTCCGAAGCGCAACGCATGCGAGCAGACGGAGGCAGATCATGCGGACGTCGCTCGTTGCTGCAGTGCGAGCGCCGACAGAGAGAGACACATGCATACGTACGTCAGTGTCAGTGGAGGAGCAGCGCTAGCGAGATAGACGCAGTGCATGGACCCACCTCGTCGCTTGCTCCGGCCATCTGATACACCGATCCGAGTCGCGAGCATGCGGTCGAGCAGCCGCAAGAGCCGATGCACGCCACTCACGAGGTACAACACATCGATCTTCCACTGCACGGTGCGTGCGCGCGAGACGACGAGCGTCTCGTACGACGTCGCAAGGCACGCGAGGACGTCCAAGATCATCCAGACCGCCAAGTCGTGGACCTTGTCGTGCACACCGAGCGTGCGCTCGTACTGCGGCAGGACCTTCTCACAGACGTCTGTAAGCACATCGTGGAGACGTAAGATGACAAACAAACTGGACGCTGTAGGTACACCGCGAGTTGGCAAACCAGGGCTTGCTCGCGCTCCACGCTTGCTCGTAGATCCCCGGCAAGACGTAACTCGCGCACTCGTGGAAGAACGCGCGATGGGCAAAGTGGAGCTGCTGATGGAGCATGTCGACGATCATCTTGTCCATGCGCTCAAACGTGCGGTCGAGCCACTCCAAGTGCATGTTGCTGCTACTCCCGCGCTGCTTGCTCCGTCCAAAGCGCGGCGCCGTGTCGAGTTCGTGGCGGCAGATGCGCCAGACGTAGAGGAACCGACAGGCGTTTGCGTACTCGGCGAGGACGCACTCGAGCGAACTCGTGTCGTCGCGCTCAAACCGCGTCTCGAGCGTCCGGAGGACCTTTGTGAGCTTCTCATGGAGCACTTGAACAAACGCACGGCTGAGCGCTGCGTTGCTTGCTTGGAGACACACGCCAGCAGTCTCAATCTCTTCGAGCAAGTGGTGCGAGAGCTTCTCAAACGGCGACATTGCGCCGCTGCTACTGCTTACGATAGACGCAGCCGCTCGACTCCCTCCAGCGAGTGTGCGGGACGTCAGTTGAGGGTGATACCGACCGTGGTCGTCAAAGTAGCCGCCAGCAGCAGCACCAGTGCTTGGTAGCTTCTCGCCGGACACCTTGCGCGCGTCAGTTGCCACAGCTGCACTCGGCGACCCTGGTGCATGCGAGCTACTGATCGAGCCTGAGATCGAGCTGCCGCCAAGTGCCGAGTGCTCAAACGCAGCGACCAAGTTCCGCACTGACGCGGTTGGGATGATCGACGACGCGCGGTCGCGCGCTGCTGTGCGACTGACGAGCACGCGGCGTGGCACGACGTCTTGATTCAGTGTCGAGCGCAAGTACCGCGCGTAGAGGTGCTCGCCTTTGCTCACCGCTGCCTCGGCCGACTGCCAGAGCGCGTGGCCGACTTTGCGATTGAGCTCGTCGTTCGGGAAGATCGAGCTGATCTCGACCACGACGGACTGGATCACGTCCAAGACGTCGCGAAATTGCTGACCGACGTGGACGCGGAAGTTCGGGTTCAGCGGCACCGGCATGAACCGCATGTCGCGGATCGTGACCCAGTCGTTCAGTGCGAGGAACTGCGTCCAGCTCGCTGCGTCAGGGCAGCTCTGGAGCGCTCTTGAGAGCGTGAGCTTGCACTTCTTGTCGTCGACGTCCTGAACCACGGCTTCGACCCAGACCGAGTCCTTGCCGTTGTTCACAAGTAGCGTGTGGCCAATCCACTTGGCGAGCACACCGCTCTTCCAGAACCGCCGCGACAACGACGACGACGACACATTGTCACTGCTACTGTCGACGACGATCGGGCAGTAGATGTGGCCATCGAGCGACTCGACGCGGCCAGCAATGCCGCGGCTCTCGTCTGAATGTGTCGTCGAGACGTCGCGCTCAGTCAGCGAAAGCACGGCTTTTTGCTACCAGAGTCCGCGGTGCTGGACGTCCGCAACGAGGAGCTTGAGCGCTTGCCCTGGCGCGAGCGGCGGCAAGCCAGCAAGGCGGTCCTCGAGCGTGAACATCGTGCGTGGGAAGATGTTGAGCTTCGTTCGGAACTTGCGCACGCGCGCAAAGTGCTGCGCAAACGGCGGCTCGACTGTCCGCGCAGTCGCGAGCTGCTGCTGCCAGTAGTCCGAGAGCGCGACCAAGTGCGCCATCTGCGCGTCGATGATCGAGCCCAAGTACGCGCTGTAGACGTCGGTCACGAGCGCCTCGAACTTGTCGGCGACAAACTCCTTGTCGGCTTTGATGTCGTCGCCAAAGATCGTCGAGAGCGTGCCGTCGGGCGAGAAGAGACAGACAGTGTCGACGTCTTTGCGAATGTGCTCTTTGATGAACTCGGCGCGCTGCTTGAGCAAGTGCATCTCTGAGCGCGGCGACTCAGATGGACTCGGTGCGCGGTACGCAAGTGCGACTTGCTCTTGCCGTGCGTCTTTGTACGCTTGCCACTGACACTCAGCTGGGAGGAACCGAACGTAATGCAAGATCGCTTGGACGCCGAGCTTGCGGCTCTGGAGCTCGCGCAAGATCGCAGGACCGAGCTGAGCGCCGAGGTGGCGAAACATGTCTTGGATCCGGTCAATCACGCCGTCGTTCGGTTCATCTTCGACTGGAACGATGCAGCGACTCGTGCGTGGCGTTTGCTCCGGTGAGTTCACAGGCGTCGCACGTGCACTCGACGCTGCACTTGTACTTCCGGGGTCAGCGTTTCCGATCTCGCGGTTGATACTCGCGCGCTTGCTGAGCTTCCGGAGGAGCTTCGGCTTCCCGGGTGGGTGGTCCTCGACTTTCTGCTCAATCACTTCAAACGTATCGCGCGTGTCGAGGTAGAGCTTCGCTGCAGCATTGAGACGCGGACTGTCTGCCGCGAGCTCTTGACCCGGCGCAGCGAGGTGGTGGATCTCTTCCAGCAGCTGCAGCACGACGTGTGCATCGTGCGTCCGCACGCGTGGCGCAGTGATCTGCTGGAGCTTGATCTCGCCGCTGCGCCCTTTGCCTTTGAGCGCCGCAAGCGGCACGCCGCTCATCATCATCGTTGTAGTGCGCGGCGGTTGATCCATCATGAGTCGAGTGGCGATGCTGCTGCTGCTGGTGCAGTGTCGTCAACAACACCTCGGCAGCTGTTGTGACAGCAGGAACATGCCACGCAAGTCGAGCCGCGCCGCGCTCATCTCTTCCCATAGGCGCCTGCTTCGCCGCCGCCTGACGTATCACTACGAACGCCGACTACTTGGCGAGCATGCGCACGATGAAGATGATTTGGGCGCTGCGCTACTCCTGTTTTTGCAGCGACTACTAAGCACGATACTCCCGACCTCGCGCACAAATACGTCACCACTCTCACTTTGCTTGTTTCGAGCACACATGCAGTGAGCGAGTTTCTGCGGTGTTTTCGCATGAACAGGCACTCGTTCTCCCATCTTGTCGGCATGGTTTGCACGAGCCACACGTTCATGCGCACGGAGGCTCGGCGCGCGCAGGCGCCTGTGCACGAGCAGCTCATGATCTTTCGGAAGTACCTGGGGACACAAGGGTCCGACGCGTGCATCGAGAACCTTGGTGCAGTGTTCGGCATTGCGGCGGGCAAGTGTGCAAGCTACATTCGGCGCTCAACATCAGCTCTCCTGTCTCTTTACACCTCGGTCGTCAGTTGGCCCTCTGAGGGCGCTCGCCGCGATCTTTCGGCGCGAAATGAAGCTACGACAGGGCTTCCTCACTGTGTTGGCGTTGTCGACGGCACTTTGCTACCACTTGCGTTCAAACAGCCAATGCAAGGCGAGGACTACTAAACGAGAAAAGCCAACTACGCACTGAATACACTCGTGGTCTGCGACGACCAGGCTCGAGTCACGTATCTTGTGACTGGGTGGCCGGGCTCCACGCACGACAACAGAATGTGGACGAACTGTGCACTCGCGCGCGACCCAGTGTCGTACTTTGATCCAAAGCAGTACGTTGTGGGAGGCACTGCGTTTCGCGCATCGGCAAACATCGTACCGCCGTTCAAAAAGCTCACAGGCTCACAGCTCACAAGTCAACACGAGTTCTTCAACAGCAAGCACGCCAAAGCGAGGGTCAAAAGTGAACACTGCATCGGTCTTATCAAGGCATGTTCCAGTACGTCAAGGGCGTCCGTGTCTTACTGCGCAGTGCGCGAGATCTCCAGCGCATCATCCGCCTCTTCATGGCTTCTGTTGTTGTGCGCAATATGCTTATCGATGATCCGGTACCTGAAGACCTGCGCGAGCCACTTGAGCAAGAGATAGCGAGCGAAGCGTCGACGTGCAGCGAACACGACGAGTGTGTAGAGAGGAGCAAACAGGAGAAGACAACAGGCGAGAGCAATTGCTGCATTACTTGCTAGAGGCAGATGCCAGGTTCTAGTCAGTGCTCAATGTCAGCAGCAAGTCGATCTCGCTTTCTGGTACTCCCTCGTCGCGTAGGCGCTTGCGGCTGCGCGCCAGCTCGACTCTAAGCTGCACTTCCTCCTTTCGAGCTAGAACTTCCTCTTTCTTTGCTTGAGCGCGCAGCAGTTGCACGCGACACTTGGTTTCCTCCTCTGCGCATGTCAGTCGACGCTCCTCGAGTTGCTGGGTTTCGCGGAACTGCTGCCGCTTGAGCGCCATGCGCTCATCATGAATCGCTCGGTTCGTCCCAGTCTTGGTCGTTCGAACGCGTGTGAGAGCGCTACTGAGCTCGCTCCAGTCTGATGCAGTGCTGCCGCTTCTGTTGCGAATTGAACGGATGAGTCGCTTGTGCACGACGTTTGTTTGCTGTTGTGCCGCTGAGACTTGCTCTATCGCTTCATCAGCAACAAGCCATGCATCGATGTCGCCACTCGTCTCCACGTCGCTCGAAACTAAGCACATGTCCTCATTCGTCAGGAGTGGACGAACAGAGGGTCGGTCTCCGAGCACGCTGTGTAGCACGTCGTGGTGCGGATAGCGCTTTGTGATCGCTTGCTGCAAAGTGCGCTCATCTGTGATGTCTGCGCCAGTATGGTTGATGAAGTTGACAGCGACACGATAGCTCTGCTCTAGCTGCTGAATCTTGCTAACGATGTCTTTGGGCTTTCGCACCGTGGTGACACCGGCGTCATGGATGCGAGTGGCGATCTGCGCAGCGAGCACGGCCTTTGTCTCCCCGAATACTAGTCGCCGCCGCGCCATCGTTCGTAGTTTCCATGCGTCGAGATCCAGTCGAGAAGGACGCTGAGCGAGCTCACAGCATCGCTAGGTCCGTCGTTATCCTAGCGTGTTCGCTGATGGTGGACGGCTGCTGCTGCGTGGTGACGCGGTTGCGCCGTTCGCTTCTTGGTTGATCATGCTTTGCTCTCAATTAGCTGCCGCAGAACGCGTTCAGCCACGAAATCGGTGCTGATAGCAGCTGAACGCAATCGTCCTTTTTGTCCAATCATGTGTGCGACGAGCACATTTTTTCAATCTGCCAAATAGCTGCTACCAAAACGGAGAACCCCTATGATCGGACTTCAGCTCAGCTGATCCGGAGAGCAAGGCTCGCAGCGCACTGCTTGTGCTAGCAGCTTCAGACACTGCGGCTGCGATCGAAAGACGTAGACGTTGTCGAGTTCGCAAAATGCTAGTGCTTATGTTCACGAGTGCATTGCGTTGTGTGAGACCTCTTTGTTGCCTTGGTGTTGAGACGCTGAGCTTGAGACTGCTTCAGTGCGTATGAAGACAAACAACATGGTCGAATCAAAGTCTAGCGTCTACGCTCGTTCTCCAGTGTAACATTGCTCTTGTGCGTTCTCAGAGCGACGACATCTTCAGCTTTGTCTCGCACTTGTTCTGAAGCGCTTGCGAGGACTTTCAACATCCACTCTGCAGTAGTGCACTCGAAGCTCGTCGGCGATGCTCTTGAGAAGGCAGTCGCGAATCTGTGTCAGAGCTGACACCTCGCGACTCGCACAAACAAGCTTGGAGAGCGTGAGAGAGATCTTGATGTCTACAGACACTGCTGCGAGTCACGAGCCATCGAGACGCGATGCTGAGAGCGTGCACGACATGCGATAGTGATAAAATCGAGTATATTATATAGTGATAAAACCGCGGGAGCTCGGTGTGAGAACTCCCCTCCCTCCAGCCAGACCATATTCCACATCGCCAAGAGCGCGTTGTTTCAAGCAGGCGCTCGACGACGAGCGAGCTAGTGCCTGTGTGCGTGTGCGTGTGTGCGATCGCTGATCGAGCACGGGTTTGCAATGAATGACAGCGGCATTGGTCTCGAGCTCGAGCTCGGCATCGGGAGCGACACGTCGTTGCCAGTCGTCGACGAAGCGCAGCTCACCGATGCGATCCGAACGATACTGCAGGACGCGGACCTCGAGCAGCTCTCGCGCCGCATGATCCGGAAGCAGCTCGAGGCGCAGTTCCACATGGACCTGTCGCACTACAAAGACACGATCAACGCGACGATCCTCGAAGTGATTGAGCAGCAGACGCAGCAGCAAGACGACGACGATGACGATGACGATGGCGATGACGACGAACCAAGCGACGAGCCAAGCGACAACGACGCAGACGATGACGCAGACGACCGACCGCAGCGCAAAAAAGCAAAAGTGTCGAGCGCAGCAAAGAAGAAGACGCCGCCAGCAAAGCGGAAGCGCGCAGCACCAGCTGCTGCAAGTGGCGACGACAAGAAAGCGTCGTCGAATGCGTTCAACATGGAGCTCGCGCTCTCACCAGAGCTCGCGAGTGTCGTTGGGAGCGACCGCATGGCGCGACCGCAGATCGTGAAAGCGCTCTGGGAGTACATTCGCGAGCACGAGCTCCAGGACCCGTCGAACAAGCGCTTGATTGTCTTGGACGCAAAGCTCCGGAGCGTGTTCCAGCGCGACTCGGTCACGATGTTCTCGATGAACAAGTACGTGAAGCGCCACGTGCGCAAGCCAGCAGACTTGCCACCGAACGGCTGGGCCGACATCCACCGTGACGGTGTCTCAAGCGATGAAGACGTCGATGCAAAAGCAGCGAAGAAGAAAGCAGCGCCAGCGAAGCGCAAGAAGAAGACTGCGGCCGGTGACGACGACGACGACGGCGACAGTGCAAAGCCAAAGCGCAAGAACCCGTTCAACACAGAGCTTGCGATCTCCCCTGAGCTCGCAGCAGTGGTTGGGAGCGACCGCATGGCGCGGCCGCAGATCGTGAAAGCGCTCTGGGAGTACATCCACGCGCACGAGCTGCAGGACCCAGCAGACAAGCGCACGATCTTGCTCGACGACACATTACGGCAAGTCTTCCAGCGCGACTCGGTCACGATGTTCTCGATGAACAAGTACGTGAAGCGCCACGTGCGCAAACCAGAGGACGTTCCTGCTGGCGGCTGGGCTGCGATTCCGCGCGACGGACTCTCGAGCGACGAAGACGAGAGCAAGAAGCCAAAGAAGCGAGCGGCTGCGAGCAAGCGGATCAAGCAAGAAGAGTAGCAAGTGTCGTGTCGGATGATGGAGCACACGAGAGAGAGAGAGCGAGTGAGCGAGTGAGAGAGAGACAGAAGAGAGCAAGTAGCAGCAGCACAATGGTTGTAACGAATCGGTATCTAAGCGCATACGTCGACGTACGTTTGTACGTTCGGATGGACAGATGACTTCCGGATCGTTGACAGTGTTGGCTCTAGCAGAGAGAAAGCTGGCAGTGTTGTCGAGTGACAGTGAGAGTGAGGGACTGACTGAGCCTGACACTCACTCGAGGATTGGTGGAGCAAACGGATTGGAGTCTGATCGTTCAGTCACAGCATCGGTATAGGAGGCGCTGACAAGAGACTTGGTCGTGTCCTTCTTGCTCTAGCTGGGAATGTCCTGGAGAGTAGCAGAGGGATCTTTGGCGTCATGGTGTGAACGTGATGCACCGTGTGGATTGCGTCAAGAAGGGTTAGCATCAGAGTAGATATGGGCGCTGGTAGAGAGCCACGACGGTCGTCGTTGGTGCACTGCGATGAACGTCTTGGCGAGCATGGAGGTCGACATACATGTGCTACTAGTCTCGGGAAGCGAAGTCGATGTGCTTCCTTCGAGTCGATTTCGTCTTGGTTCTTTGTATAGACGAATTCGATCCGGTAAATTTGAATGTATATTGTGTATACAAGCAAGCTCTGCGCATACTTGGACGTGTTTCGTGGGAGAGCGTGCAGGATCGCCATGACTGCGCTCAAGTCCATGCACATGCATCGATACATGTACATCGCACAACATCTCTACATGTGTCTCTATCTACATGTGTGCCTTCACGTGCAAGAACAGCTCGAGTCGCTGCACACAGTCCACGACGTTGAGCTCATATTGGATCTCAGACGCATTCGATGATGTCATCTGAGGTATTGCATCCGGCTATACGCGATCCATAGAAACGGCAAGTGAAGAGCTCTCGACCCCTTTCGCTCCTGCGACGACAGCTTTTTCGCCCACAAACGCTCGCAGACCGCACGACAAGGACGACGACGACGACGACGGGAGGCCACCGCGTGTGCGCACGCTGTCTGTTGATCGGTCCATTCGCGTGAGTGGAAGAGCAGGCGTAAGAGACGCAGTAGTAGCAGAGGTGCGTGTGCGTGTGTGCAGAGTAGAGCAGAGTTGACAGCTGACTCACACACACAGAGCATAGCAGGCGTCGTCTGCCCATTGCAAAGTCGCACGACTAGAGACGAGCGTGCGGAATCGACAGCGCATTCAGATCGCTTTAGCCGCAACAGCGAGCTAGCAAGAGTTAGTGAGCACGCGACAACGACAGAAGAGATGGCCGAGCTCGGCGGTGTGATCGATCCAGCTGGCGACGGTGTTGTGCGCGCGTTGCTCGGTGGCGGCGGCGCTGTAACTAGCGGTGCGCGCGACGATGCAGCGCAGTCTGGCGCTTCGCACAGCCATGACGACGCAAGTAGTGCAAGCAATGGCGCAACAACCGCATCAATGGATGACGACGAAGACGAAGAGCCCGAGTGTCGTGTGTGTCGCGGCGAAGCAGTACGTCTGCGATCGCTAGAGCTCATAGAATGTATGATCCATTGGTACACGTGACACTCACACGACTGGACTGTGTCGACTGATGCCATTATGACAGGAGCCCGACCGACGGCTCTTTGCGCCGTGCAAGTGCAGCGGGAGCATCCGGTACACGCACGCCGACTGCCTCGAGCAGTGGCTCGCGCACTCGGGCAAAGCGTTCTGCGAGCTCTGCAGCCACAAGTTTGCGTTCGAGCCACTGTACGACGCTGGCGCACCGGACGTCTTGCCGTGGTCCGAGCTCTTTACAACTGTCGCGCGCATCGTTGCGTGCAAGTGGCTCCCGTTTGGCTTCCGCGCAGTCTTGGTCGTAGTGCTGTGGCTCGGCGTCGCGCCGTGGTGCACGAGCTGGCTCTACCGCATGTGGCTCTTGCGCGCGTCGGCGATGGTGAACGTGAACCTGTCGGACCGCTTGGACCGCCCGCACGTCATCGCTGACGTGTTTGCCGGCATCCTCTTGGTCGTAACGATCGTCTTCTCGTTCCTCGCGCTCATGTCGTTCGCCGACTTTCTGCGCTTCAACCTCGACCACATTGACGAAGACATGGAGGAGCACCACCACCATCATCATCATCATCACGACCACCATCACCACCACCACGTCCAGCAGCAGCAGCCAGTTGCTCGCAACCATGTTGCTGAGCCAGTCGCTGCCCTTGCTCCAGCAGTTGCAGCAGCAGTCGTTGACCGCAATGACCAAGACCCGCAGCTCGATGCGCCACTTGCGCACATGAACCGACCGCGGCGACTTGGGAACCTCGACGCAGCGCCACATGACTCGGACGACTCGTCGGACGACGATGACGACGATGCAGATGAGTGGGCAGCACACGCACGTCGCGACAACGTGGACAACAATGGCGATGACCATCCGTTCCGTGACGCGTTCCTACAGCATCCGATCGGCGACGCGCTCGAGCAGATTGGCGCTGACGCTGCACAGCCAAACGGACTGCGTCGCCGCCGGCCGCACGAAGGCGCTGGTGCAGCACGCGCAAACGCACAGAACAACAACAACAATGGCGATGGCGTTCGTCCTGTTGGTCCTGTTGCAGACGCGCCAGCTGCGCCATTGCCACCAGCGCCACGTGCTGGTCCGCGCAACAATGCGCGCAACAACCGCGCGCCGAACGAGTGGGAAGACGACTTTGAGCACATGGAGATCAACATCGCGGTCGACGAGCTCTTGGGCTTGCGCGGCGACGTCGTCGTGCTCTTTCGCAACGTCTCGTGGCTCTTGGCGTTCAACGGCGCGTACTTGGGGCTCTTTGCGTTCATTCCGTACACGCTCGGGAGCACGCTCCTGTCTGCCGGTGGGAAGATCGTCACGGCGATTCCGTTTGACGCGTTGCCGTTTGCAAGTGCATTTGCACTCAGTGCCCACGCAGACGACGCGCTGCCACTTGGCGCATTCACGCTCAAGATGCTGCAGCAAGCAGTCGACGACGCGCGCAAGAACGGCGACTGCCTCCAGCTCGTCGATCTGTGCACGTGCTTGGCCGGCTACGTCTCGATCTGCGCGACGATCGTGCTCTGGCGCTTCATGGTCACAACGGCGTCGTCGTACATCCACCGACCGCTCATGGGCGGCTTGCTCTGGGCGCTCCGGTGCTTGACTGCGATCGTAAAAGTCACGACGCTGCTGCTGCTCAAGATGGTCGTCTTGCCGATTGTCTTGGGCATTGGCATGGACTTTGCGACGCTCCACTTGTTTGACGCAACAGCACATGCGCGCATTGCGCTCTGCATGCAGCACATGGTCGGGTCGCTCATGGTCCACTGGGTCCTCGGCATCACGTTCATGCTCTTTGTGACTGTGTCTGTGCTCCAGCTCCGCGAAGTCGTGCACCCAGACATCCTCGCCAAGGTCATTCGCCCTCAGGAAGACCACCCAGACTTGCTCCGGACTCTGCTGAGCGAGACGTGCGTCAAGCACGCGCGCCGCATGGTCCTGTCGCTCGTGATCTACGCCGCATTGCTCGTTGTGCTGATCCACGTGCCAGTGCGCGTCGCCGCGGCGCTTGCACCGTCGTTCTTCCCGCTCACACTGCGGTTCCAGCACCTGTCGCCAGAGATCCAAGTCCCGCTCGAGCTCCTGGCAGTGCACCTCGTTGTCCTCGGCGTGCTCGAGCACGCGAAGAACGACATTGGCCGCTTCCAGCACGTCGCAATCGCGTTTGCGTGCAAGCACTTGGGCTTGAGCGAGTATCTCCTCCCGCGCGTCGACTTGCACGCGCGCACGAGCGACCACACGCCGCGCATCCACGTGCTGCCGCCGCCGCCACTGCACTTTCACCCGCGCGCACAGATGCCACCAGCGCAGCTCATGATCGCTGGCCACCGGTACTTGCCGTGGCCAGAAGAGGGCTTGGAGGACCACCAGCCAATGGAGTACGACTTGCTCCCGCGCGCGACGCCGTCGCACGTCCACGCGCGTCTCGCAGCGCTGCTGCTCTTTTGCTGGCTCGTGTGCGTCGTCGTGATTGGGAACTTTGTGTTTGGGACGCTCTTGCTTGGGCGCGTGTGCATGGGTCCGTTCGAGCGACTCACGGGCATTACGCACGACCCGCTCGTCATGGCCGCCGGCGTGCAGATCACGTGGTACATTGTTAACGGCTTCACGGCGCTGAGCGTCTTGACAATGCCGGACGACCACGTCGAAGCATCGCTGCTCGAGCGCGGCTACTGCGTGAAGCACATGTCGCCAGTGAACGCAGTCACGAGTGTCCTCGGCTGGGCGTTTGTGTGTCCGCTCCTCGTTGGCTACGTCCTCGCAGCGTGCTTCCCAGTTGCAAAGAGCTCGTGGACTGAGACGTTCTGGATGGGCTACTTGGTCTTCAACCTCGCAGCGTGGCTCCTCTGCTGCTTCCGCATGAAGACGGCGCGGCGACGGCGCCATGGCGCACAGGACGCTGCGCACCGCGAGCACAATCACAACCACCTCAACAATGTCGACCCGCTCGATCGTGTTAACGACGACGACTTGGACGACGACGTACTCGATGATGACGACGACCTCGATGACGACGACTTGGACGACGACGACCTCGACTTGGACGACGACGATGACGTAGACGACGCTCGCGACGTGTTTGATGAACCGCTGCCGCCGGCTCAAGCAGCAGCAGCAGAGACAGACAGCTTTGTCGCCAACATCCGCAAGTCGTATCGCCAGCTCGTGTTCAACGTCACGGTCCACGAGAACGACGACGTGCGCTTGCGCCGCGACAGCATCGCGGACCGGTGTTTTGACGCCGACTTCTTCCTCGTGCACGTGCTCAAGCCCATTGTGCTCTTCCTCGCTTTGCTCATCGTCGCCCCGACGCTGCTGTCGAGCCTTGTGCTCGCTGTCTTTGCATCAGCGTCGCCTGCAGCCGAGTCGCAGGTGGCTGCAAGTGCGTTTGGACTCTCAGTCCTCTGCATCGCAACAGCTGTTGGGCTCGTGCGCTCGCACGCGTACGTGACGCAGTGGATGGCGAACGTGTGCGAGACGATCCGGAACGAGCGGTATCTCATTGGCCGGCAGCTCCAAGACATGGCGCGGTAAGCCCAGTGTGTGCGTGTATGTGTCTCCTGGCTACTAGAAGACAAGAGACACACGCACAAGCGCTGTCATGCGTGCGAACGACGTGGCAATCGACGAGCGAGCACGACGAGCGCCATGTCCGCAAGCACAAGAGAGCGAGAGACCTCCAACGTGATCGACGTCCTACTAGTTTTTATATACACAACCTCCATTAGTACACTGCGCATCCGACGTCATGGACAGCGTCTGGGTATTGCTTGACGTCGTTGATTCAGATTGAGTCTTGCGCGACGTGCGCACATCATGGCGCTCCTGTCATGAAGCGCTGGAGCTGCATCAAGAGCTCCATGACGTCCGCCTTCGTTCAAATTCGTCAAAATATGTATAGTGAAACGTAGATAAAAGAGCAGCTTTTGGCGCAGCGACCTCGGAAACCGACCGAGTTCTTTGCTGTTCCACGCTCGATCTTGTCGTCGCATGTCGGCCGCTCATGTCGGTCGAGTGCGCACTCGTCAACATCACGTTGATCGACATCGACTGACGCATTCTTCACGATGCGCCGCATGCTCGAGAGCAGCGCAGCGTTCAAGCTCCCGAGCGGCTTCCACAAAGAGCGCGTGCAGTGGCTCTACGATGGCGCTGGGACAAAAGACCGCAAGGCATCTCAGCAGCAGCACTTGCTCTACTGGATGCAGACGTCTGTGCGCGCCAAGTACAACTACTCGCTCGAGTACGCAATTGCTGCTGCGAATGCGCTCGCACTGCCACTGCGCGTCGTCTACTTCGTCGCTGACCGCTCAGTCGTCCCAGAAGCGGCGCGCGAGAGCGACCCAAACGCCTACGGCTTTGCCACGGAGCGGCACGCCAAGTTTGGGCTCGAAGGGCTCCACGCCGTGCACAAGCGCTTGCAGCAGCGCGGCTTGAGCTTCGATGTGCTCCACCACCGCCACACGAGCGACAGTGCATCCACTCGGAGCGAGCTCCTCCATGCGTGTGCGCGCGACGCGGTGCTTGTCGTGACCGATCGGCCGTACTTGCGTCCGTGGCGCGGGGCGCTCGATGCGTGTGCAGAGGACGCAGCGGCGGAGACTCGACCGTGGGGTCTCGTGCAGGTCGAGAATGACATCGTCGTGCCGTGTGAGACTGCGAGCGACAAGGAGGAGTACGCCGCGCGCACGATCCGTCCAAAGATCACGCGCCACTTGAGCACGTTCCTCGTGCCACTTGACCACGTTGAGATCAGTGCTGCTGCTCGGAGCGTCCTAGACGCCAGTACCGCACCGTCATCCCCATCAACAACATCGTCGGCGTGGCTCAGTGCGTTGATCGCAGACAGCAGCGACGACCCAGCTGCGTCTCCAGCACCAGAGCTCGTGCCACTGGACGTCGCGTCGCTCGGCCTCGACGCACTGCTCCCAACGCTCGACCTCGACCGGAGCGTCCGCGGCGTCTCGGCGTTCATTGGGGGCGAGTCCGTTGCTGTTGACCTCGCCAAGACGTTCTTGGAGCACAAGCTCAGCAAGTACGCAGACGACCGGAACGAACCGAGCGGGGACGGTGGGAGCAACTTGAGTCTGTACTTGCGCTTTGGGCACATTAGCCCCGTGCGCATCGCACTCGCTGCCAAGAAAGTCACGAGTGCGTCAGCGAAGGCCGGGCGCGAGTCGTTCCTCGAAGAGCTCATTGTCCGCCGCGAGCTCGCGATCAACATGGCGGTCTTCAATGCCCACGCGTACGACTCGATCACGTGCTTGCCGACGTACGCAGCAACGACGCTCGCAGAGCACGCAGACGACAAGCGCGCGCATGTGTACACGCTCGCGCAGTTGGAAGCTGCGCAGTCGTACGACGTCTACTGGAACGCGGCGCAGTTGGAGATGGTCACGACTGGCAAGATGCACGGCTACATGCGCATGTACTGGGGCAAGAAGATCCTCGAGTGGACCGCGTCGCCCGAGACTGCGTACGCGATCGCCCTGCAGCTCAACAACAAGTACGCGCTCGATGCGCCGGACCCGAACTCGTACACAGGCATTGCGTGGACATTTGGGAAGCACGACCAGGGCTGGAAAGAGCGGCCGGTCTTTGGCAAAGTCCGGTACATGAACGAAGCTGGGCTCAAGCGCAAATTCCGCATGGACGCGTACGTGCGCAAGGTCCAGGCGTTTGCGAAAGCCTATGGCGTTGGCAGTGTCGATGGCAGTAGCAGCAGCAGTGGCACGACGACGACAAAGCGCAAGACGCTCGAGAGCTTCTGGGGCGACGCGGCTGAGAAAGCAGCTGCGACGAAGACGAAGGCGACTGCAGTGACAGCGGCAAAGACGACTGGAGCAGTGGCAAAGAAGATCAAGACGACCAAGTAGGTGGCTGTGTGGTCGATAAGTAGATACGACAAGAGAGAGTAGCTCTGTACGCAGGAGGTGCGAGAGAATGGTTGACCACTTCTATCTCCTAAGCCAACTCGAAGCCATTTGACGCTCAGATCGAGGTCTGATACCTGATACACAACTAGCTGTGCTCTGTGTAACAAGCGCGTCTCTTGGAGCTCGTCAGTCACACTCTGTTGCTCTAACACTCGTGTGCTACGCATGGAGTCGCCACCCGTAGCGCGAAAGAGCCTGGCGCTGACGATCGCGACGTCCACAGACGATGTGCGCTCACCTCGATGCGTCACGAGGTCCGCTGCAGCGTCGCCCTCACGCTGCGATCGACCGCCACCACCACCGAGTCCAAGCCGTTTGAACGAACTTGTCACGACCCCGACGCTCCGGCGATCGTGCTCGTCGCAGCGCTGCTTGTCGCCGACAGCAACAGCTCGCATGCCCGTGTCATCCCCACGAACAGCACTGTCGTCACCGAGTGCAGTGCGGTCGCCAGTGGCGAGACACAACAGCAGTGGCGCTCTGAGCGATGGCGTCGCGACAGGAGCGTCAGGCGATGCATCACCAACCAAGCCACTGAGCAAGCCCATGAGCATGGAGACGTACTTTCGACTGCTCAAGAAGGCACAAGTGCTCGACCAGCTCTTGAGCATGAACGCGCATCTGCACTCGAGCGAGCAGCAGCTACGGCGGCTCCAGACCGAGAAAGCCAAGACCGACTCGGTGCAGCAGCGCGTGTTCCAGGAGCTCGAGCGGTATCAGCAGCAGTACGTGGACGTCCAGCGTCTCTTTCTTGAAGTCGTCGAAGCCATGACACTGCTGTGTCTCAAAGAAGAGCAGCTTGCGCTCGGCAACAGCAGCGACGCAGCGACTCAGCACGCTGCAGGCGCAGTCGAAGAGCGGGCACTCCAGGATCTCCAGCACGCAACTCTCGCAATCAGCAGTCCACGAGGCAGGCGACCGAGCAGCACCACCAGCAGTAGCGATGGGCTGTCATCGCTTTCTCCATTGTCACCATCAAAGACATCGTCAAGTGTCGAGTCCCAAGCACTCGCAGCAGTCGGTCGAGCTCGAGTGGCGCAGCTCGAGCAGATTTGTGCTTCGTACGAGCGCCAGCTCGTTGCCAGCGACGCTCTTGCATGCGCTTGCTGGCTCGTGTGTCGCTGATGTGAACGGCTGAGTTGCTGATAGTGTGTGCGAACACGGTGGCGATGCATGGGTATGGCCACTTCGTCTCTGTCTGCTTGGTTTGTTGCTCTAACTGATTGCTAGGTTCGCACAAGAGTGTCTCGACAAGATCGCAGCCTCAGAAGCCCGCGAGCGCGAGTTCGCACTGGAGAAGGTCTGAGAGAGACACCTCCAACTTGCGCTTTCTTTGTGTGCGTGCCCTCGCTCACAGAGAAGCCTCGGTCGGTCGTCTTCGTCCTCGATAGGCAGCGATGCAGGAGCGACTCGCCTCGCTGGAGCGCCAGAACGACGACCTGAGAGCGCAAGTCGCAACGAATCAAGATGCAAACGAGCGACTCGAGATCGACAAGCAGCGCGTCGAGACCCAGCTCGCGCGTCAAGAGCACACGATCGAGCAGGTGCACATGTCATCTCTCTCTCATACATGCGTGCTGTCTACACGGCGATGGAGTGACAGTGTGCATGTGCTCTTGATCAACGACTCTCCAGTTTGCGAGCGACCTCAAGAGCGAACTGAAGAAGCGCTACGGGTACGTTTGCATCTCTGGTCTCTGGCGATGTCGTCGCGCTTGCTCTCGTGCATCTGCGCTCATCTGGCGACGCAATGTGTCGTCACGGTCTCCTCTTCCTCTTGTAGCGTCGTGCCGTCCGTGCTTGAGCTTCGGTGGCATCAGTACTTCCCAGACCTCGCATTGCCAAGTCCACGATGACGATGACAAGGAGACACCAACGACTAGGACGCTTGCGTGGAGCAACGGTGACGACACCAACAAGGAGACGGAAGACCGAGGACCAACAGAGCGCGAGTAACATCTTATAAAGTATCCGTCGTCCTGACAGACTGGTGGGAGTAGACGTATGGGGCGAAGGAGTGCGTGGTGGAGGAGTGAGTCTGTCTGTCTGTCTGTCTGTCTGTCTGTCTGTACGGCTGCATGCGTTGTCTGTCTGTCTGTCCTGAGGGTCCTGTGCGTCTGTCTGGGAGTATCTGTGTGGGGGGATTGATCCATCGATCGATCGATCGATCGTACGCAAACGCACCGCGCAGCGAGCCCGCACTCCGCCACGCGCGGTTTGTTCGTGCGTTCATTCATTCGTTCATCATCCGTGGCTGCGCGCACCGCCGTCATCATGGTCGTCGTCGCAGTCTACCAGTCCGTCCGGCCGGCCAGCTGGCTACTTCTTGAGTCCCTTGAGCATCTTCTGGCGCCGACCAGTCGAGAGCTTGTTCTGCACGAGGAACGGCGAGTGGATGTTGCTGAACTTCTCCTCGTTCCCGGCCGCCGAGTCGAGCGCGCGCTCGGACGCACCGAGGAAACTTCTACTGAGACTATTGTTTGGTCGCATCGGTCCTGTAGCCGGTGACGCCTGGTGGTTCGCTGCACCGTTGTACGACTGCGAGAACTGCTGCGGCGCGCCGTCGCCGGGCATTGGACGATAATGCTGCTGCGGCGCGGGCGGACCCGTTTGGTGCGGACGCCACGGCTGCTGCTGCTGCTGCGGTGGCGGCGCATTGCGGCTGTCGTACCCACTGCTCTGCATCGCGCCGTGGAGGTTCGACGACGAGCTCGGACGCGCCATCGCAGTGTTGCGCGACTGGAACTTGAGCGTCAGTGGCTTCTGCATCGCTTTGAGCATGCTCATGACTTCGTCAAACGTCTTGTCACGCATGTGGACGCTGCGGCCGTCGACCGAGATCAAGCAGTCATTCACGACCGAGTCCGGCAAGTGCGCCGAGCTCCCAGACCCTGTCACGCGCGTGATGTACGGGTACTCGCACGTCGCATCTGCGCCGCGGAGCGACAGACCAAGTGGCGTGCCCTCTTGCCACACAACGTTGTAGTAGTGCACGCCGCTCGTGTTGCTCGGCTCTGCAGCGCGGCGTCCTGGCGCTGGCGTCTCCGAGATCCGCGCTTGCGCTTGTGCTTGCGCGCGAGACTTGTCTGCGACGACGCCGCGTCGTCGAAAGAAGAGCGTGACTGGCCGTGGGACGTTCTTCAGGTGCGCGACAATGTCTTGGAAGACAATGCGCGTGACGTCCATGTCGTTGATGTGCGTGAGCTCGTCGCCAGTGCAGTCCTGCGAGAGCTGCGCCGCAGCGCCTTGCGACGAAATGCGCTTGATGTACGCGCCAGAGCTCCCAGGGATCGCGTCGATTGTCAACCCGAGCGGACCAGCGCCCCAGATGACTTTGTAGTTGTCCCGCGGCTGCTCGCGCACGACTTGGACGCCTGCAACTGGAGCTGGAACTGGCAGCGGCATGGTCCGTGCGAGCTCGTTCCCAGAGCTAGCGCGCACGTGCGCGTGCATCGTCGCACTGTCGAGACTCCCGCGACTCACAAGCGGTTGGCTCGAGACGCGCACTGGTGCTGGCGGACCGGCTGCTGCTGCTGCCGCTGCAACTGCTGCAGCGCGTGACGTTGGGACGCTCACTGCTGGCGGTGCAGTCGCTGCGACGTCGCAGCCGTCCGTTGCCGACCGGAAGCGCAAGAGCACGGGCTTTGGCGCCGACTTGAGGTACGACACGACCTTCTCAAAGTGCATCGCAACGGTCGAGATGCCGTTCATGCTCTCGAGGAGGTCGCCCACTTGCGCTTTCTCAATGCCGTCGGACGTGCCTGTGCCCGTGACTTTCTTGATCACAGGCAAGTCGTGCTCGTTCAAGCCAGGGATGATCGTGAGACCGAGCGGTCCTTCGCCCCAGTTGATCGTGTACGTCGCCGGGCGTGACATGCTCAAGCTCGGCATGCTGCTCGCGCCAGCATTGTCATGCTCGGGCTTGGCGGCGCCATTGCTCGCAGCGTCGTGGTCGTCTGCTGCTGCTGTAGCGCCAACGTCACTAGTACGTGCGTCCTCCGAGCCCGGTGGCGGACCACCGACGCCGCGGAAGCGCAGCTTTGCAGGCAGCTGGACTTTCTTGAGGATCGACATCGAGAGCGAGCACCCGAGCTGGATCGTGTCAATGTTGTTGATCGCCACGAGCACGTCGCCGATGATGATGTTTTGCTTCACGGCGACCGAACCCGCTTTCTTTGTCAAGCGGTTCACGATCGGGACCTTCTGGTTCACGCAGTCGTCCTTGAGCGTCACACCGAGCGGTCCATTTGACCACGTGACCGTGTAGTCGTGGACTTTGCCGTTGTCAGGCGTCTGCGCGACAAACTTGAGCACAAGTGGCGACGCAAACGCTGCAAAGACGTCGTCGAGGTCCTCCTCTGTCTGCACGCTCTCGTCGATCGTGCGGCCATTAACCGACTCGAGCTGATCGCCGAGCTCAATGTGGCGAAAGCTCTCGTCTGGATCGATCTGTGCGATCGCGTTCCAGATGCCCGAGCGACTGCACTTGTCGAACTTGATGCGCGGGAGGAAGCTGTGCTTCCACACGACGACGCGCAGCGCTTCGAACGCCACGCACGCGTTGTTCCACGACGACTCTTTCGACGCACTGCGCGCACGCACAGCAGTAGCGTCCACTGCGTCGCCACCAAGTGCACTGCTGTCTGCACTTGCAGGCAGCTTCTCATCCGCCTGTGGGTTCGACGTCCCAGCCATTACACTTGCGACCATCGCGGCCATCGCACTCGACGCCGCACCACCACCTGGAGCGCCGCCAGCGCCACTGTCGTCGCCCGTGCGCCGTGCAAACTGCGCCATGAACGCGCCGTTCGACATCTCAGTCTGGAACCGCTCGCGCATCTCCATGATGATCCGGTTCATCTCGTCGTCGCGCCAGTTCGCCTTCTCTTCGCGCATGCGCTGCTCAATCGCCGTGGCAATGCGCGACTCCTCCTGCTTCTTGAGCCGCCGCAGGATCTTCTCTTCAATGCGCTTCTCAATGTCCGAGTCGACGCTGATCTTGCGACGCGAACCGCCGTCACCATCGCGGCCACTGTTGCTGCGCTTCACTTTGCCGCGTCCGCCTTTGCCGCCGCCGCCCTTCTTCTTGCCACCGCCAGCGCCTTTCTTCGGCTTGACCTCTTCTTCTTCCTCTTCGTCGTCGTCGTCGTCGTCGCCCGAGTCAGTCTCGTACTCTTCATCCGAGTCGTCCGTGAACTCTTCGTAGTCGTCCGAGCCCGACTCGGCTGTTAGTGTCAGAGAGAGAGCCACACACACGCGCGTGTGAGCGTACGTCACAGACAGAGAGTGAGGCACTGAGAGAGTGGCGGAGACGTACACTCAGAGTCGTTAAACTTGGAGCACCGGAGGTTGCGGCACCGAAGCCGATGCGCAGACGCGTGGTGCATGTTACACTCCTGTGAACGCACGAAGCGTGAGTCGATCGCCACACACAGGCGTACTGCTCGACCTTTGCTACAGACAAGCACACCCTCGTCATAGCACACATAGCACACGTGTACGTACGCGAGAGCAGTAGAACACTTCACCGCAGCCGCTCATGCACGGGATCTTGGCGCCATCAGCGCCGCAGTTCCCGCATGGCTCCATGCTCTGGAGCGCCATGAGCAGGTCGTCGTCGTCGTCATCGTAGTTGTTGTTGTTTGTGCGCGCCATCACGGTGTTTGTTCGTGCACTTGCTTGGTCTACTTCGCAGGATTAGCTGCTCGCGTGTGTGCGTACGCGTCGAGCGTGTGTGTGTCTGTGTGTGTAGGTGTCGTTCGTGGTCAGCAGAGCGACGACGCGTTCGAAGCGATGGACCAGCGGTGCGATGGCTGTCTGGTTGCTCCCCCTCGCGTGACGCACGCCCCTGCTGTTCGTGCGCGTGCGGGTGCTAGTGCTAGTGCTGCTCCGTCGAGACTGCGAGCCGCCCGCTGCTGCTGCGACTTCGTTCGTTCTCTTCCTTCCCTCTTCTTCTTGTGCGCGAGAGTGAGTGAGAGAGTCGGGTGTGTTTGCTTGCTTTGTCAGCGACGTCGCGAGCAGGCGATTCAGGCTGGTTTGTAATTTGTAAATTCAGCGTAAATTACAAAAATAACCATGTATACGCCTGAACCCCACAATTACGCCTGAACATTTGAATTATACGCCTGAATCTCTCGATTATACGACTGAACCTTTCAAACTATACGCGTGAATTTGACTAGCTAAAATGGCTCGCGCGATTCTCGTCAAGGTCCGACAGGTGACGCGATTTCGACAGTTCGAATTCGTAGGTGCAAATGGCTCGTCGCTCCTTTCGACAGATGATTGCTGTTAGAAACGCCTTTTTCGACACAAATTTTGTGTGGCAGCGTCGTGCCACACATGATTGCGCGCCATTTCTGTTAAAACGGACAACATCCAACAACTTACAGTTTTCAAAAAATGCACTCAATATTTTGATTGATTTTTTGTCCATCTCAGTCACGTGTTTCGACTTTTCGACAGAGTTGATGACGTAAGCATTCAAACAGAAACTGCCGATACAAACGCAGTGAGTTGGGTTGTATGGGTTTTCAAATACTGAAATGAGTGAGGTGCGAATTTAAGCGAGTAAAATGCAATGAGTTGAGTAAGAAACCTCGAATTTTTCTCATGATTCTTGAACGAGATCTTGGAAATTGTATGTGAATAGGATGTTTTGACACCATTGACGGTACTACGGCTTTCCAATTCAATAATTTGGGTCCAATAGACCTTGGTTAAACATGCGTTTGTCCAAATCTTAACTTTGGGCGCTTAGCAAGCGCTTCGCGAACTCGAACGCTTGTTCGAGAGCACCATGTTTGACGACGACTGTGTGCTCGCGTGAACCGAGACACGTGTGTGACGGCGTCCTGGGTAGAAAGCCATCTCGAGTTGCTACTAGTTGGACCAACTTTATTACAAACACTTATCTTTGCTGTTTGCATCGAGGTTTTCTTTTTGACAATACAAATGCATGTATAACGTGGGAAACCGCTTTGCAGACACCCTCTAAAACGCGACATTTTTCACGATATCTGCAAAGCGGTTTCTCGTGATTGACTTGGTTTTGTATTGTCAAAAAAGAAACCGCGTTGCAAGAAGCAGCGATGAAGAGGGTTTGTAGCAAAAGCCACAGGTTCCCTGTTTTAAAACTATACGCAATACTGTCGAAAATGATGTCCAAAAATATGAAAAGCTCACATGTTGCACTGCCAAGTTGTCTTGCCAATGTCTCTTCTTGCTGTGCTAGTCTCCGTGTTGGCTCTGGCTAGTTGCTCAACACAGCAACAGCAGCTTGCTCTCACACACCTGAGCGCGCTGGCAAGCGACGGCTGTTGTGCGCCACTCACTCATTCGATCCTGCGACGAGCCCTGTCTGCCGTCGTCGTCGCTCTTTTGCATTTCCAGTGTTGATGTGACGACGACGACGACAGTCAAGCCGAGACGAGACGACAGTCGAGTTGAGAGTCGAGAGAGACCCACATGTCCAGCGCAGCAGCAGCGCTCTTCTTGAGCGCTCGCTTCGCCTTCGCCTTAGCTTTGTATCAACACATTGGGCTCTTCCTTTCTTCCATGCGCGTACATGTACATGTAGCAAGCGACTCTCTCAAGTGCACAGTTCGTTCATCACGCTAGGTTGCGCTCACGATCTGCCGGCCCTTTACAGCCCGTGTGTGAGTGTGCGGCTGCTGTCGAGTTATCTCCATGCCGAGCAACCCACATGTGTCGTCACGACAGCCAAGCGACCTCTCAAGCTCAAACTCTCAAGCTGGAGCTGCTCACGCACAACGCAAGCGAGAGAGAGTTCAGTTCTCGAAGCAGCGCCGACGCCTCGGAGCCGCACACTCGGATCGTCAATCGTTACGACAAGTCAGTCCGTCAGCGCTCGTTGACGACGCGCTAAAGCAGTCGGGGTCGTCGTCGGCGTCAAGCACGATGGTCTCTCCTGTCTCCTGTCGCCTGCGTGTGAGCGCTAGCACTGCTGCTTGCCTCGGCGCAGGTCCGACACCGACGCCTTCCAGCTCCTTGCACGTACGCACGCATGCCCCACTCTACCATGATCGCTGGCTTCTCATTGTCTCGAGCACTCACGCTTGAGCACTCGCTCGCCTCTTCACACACGCACACGCACACGCACTCGTCTTACTCATCTCACAAAGTGTGCCTGTGTCAACAAGATGTTTTGCAGATCTTCAGGCAACCAACCAGCGCTTGTGTGTGTGTTGGACGCACCTTGCACCAAGCCAAGCCAAGCCAAAAGATCGCTTGCTCGGTCTTGTGTTGCTGCTTGCCCCGTCCTTCCCAACAGCGAAAAAATGTGAGAAACTAGATCTTGTTCATCTTCACTCGCTCGCTCGCTTGCTTCGAGGCTCGAGGCTCGAGGCTCGAGGCTTTTGAGCAGGAGCTGTCGAGCAGGAGCTGTCGAGCATGAGAGCACCAACACGATCGCCCCGCACAAAGCGCTCCTGCCTCGACCACCACGGATCTCCTCTTTGTCACACAAGAGGTGAGTTCAGCGGCGCATTCGGTCGGCGCAGCTGTGGTCACTCGCGACCGCCCATTGCGAGACTTGACGCGGATATGGCTCGCGCAGACGCACTTGAAGATTGTATGCGCAGTGTTCAGAACCCGCTCGTGTGCGCACGTGGGAAAAAAGGGCGAAGCGCCAGCCACACGCCAGCGAGCAAGTGAGCAAGTGAGCCAGCAAGCACAGACGCCAGCACGCACAGACGCTCAAGGCCAAGGAACGTCGAGTGCCACACCAGCTGCGCGAGCGCTCACAGTCGAATTCGCCACCTGCGCCGCACTTCGGATCTCCCTGCCGCCCGCTCGCCCTCCAGCGCCGCCACCTCTTTCCATCTCTTCAGCCACACGCTCACAGATACACACAATGGCTGGCAAGGTGCAGACCCCGATGAAGTCCCCGGCGCCGTCGCCGCACAGCAAGAAGACCAAGGCGTCGCCTGCGCCAGGCAGCGCCTCGCCTGCCACGCACGAAGATCTCGTGCCTGGCGACGAGCTCACGCGCTTGCTCATTGAGATCAAGACGGCGCACCCAGACTATGGCTTCAAGCGCGTGCACGACCTCGTGCACGAGCGCGGCGGGAACTACGCGCGCGTGAACATCAAGCGCGTGCAGCGGTACTTGCACAAGCTCGGGCTCGCGACGGTGCAGCCAGCGACGCCAAGTACTGGCGATCACGACTCGTCGGACGAGAGCGCGCACAATAACGACAGCGTCGACAGCGACGAGCTCATTGCGCTCATCAAGGCGATCAAGTTTGCGCACGCCGAGTTTGGCGTCAAGCGCGTGCACGCGCAGATCCTCACGCACGGCGGCAAGTTTGCGCACGTGTCGGTGAAGCGCGTGAAGAAGTACATGCACAAGCTCGGTCTTGAGACGACACCGTCGCCGCACAAGAGCCGCAACGGCGATGACGACGAGTCGGACAGTGACGAGTCGGTGCACAAGTCCACGACTGTGCTGAAGAAGACAACGATCAAGCTCATGACGATCGGCGGCGACTCGATCTCGGAGCGCAGCACGACGAGCAGCAGCAGCAGTCACGACGACAAGGCGAGCCAGTCGTGGCTCCCAGTGAAGCTCGACGAGCCAGCGTCGAAGCTCGAGCAGTTCCCGTACCAGGCGGTCATTCGTATGACGACGTCGGAGGAGGGCGACGCGCAGGGGTCGATGGGCGAGATCTACAAGATCCAGGTCGCCGTTGAAGCCGACGGCTCGCTCAGCACGATCCACCCGATGCTCGTGTACAACAAGCCGCGCAACCGAAAGACGTTCTTGCACCCGGACTCGCCTGCGTACTTGCCCGTGCAGCGCTTGGTCGCGAACCAGGGGCTCCAGGGCACAGTTGGCGGCTCGAAAGCGTACTTCTGGGGCCGCTACTTCCAGGTCGAAGACATGCTCTACATCAACACAGACAAGCTCGCGCCGTTCCAGCAGTGGTAGAGCGAACATCATTTTGCACAGACCAGGTGTGTGTGTGTGAGCAGGTCGAGCGCTGGTATAGGTTTCCATTCATTCATTCGTTCATCCATGCAGTCTCTTCATCCATGCAGTCTCGTCCTTTGTCTCGCAACTCGGTCGAGTCCTGAACATGGTCGTTCACTACCAGTGACTCCCTTTCCTGACTCACCTGCTCACTTGTTCACTTGCTGACATCCAAGCAACCACATGGGCATTTGATCGACACAAGTCACGCAACACACGCAGCTGCGTTCGTTGCAAGTCTGGTGGTGCTGCAAACGACCGACAGATGGAATGAAATGGATCGATTGACTGTGTCACAAATTGTGGACATTTTGCACAGCTGCTGCTCATTGCTGCTGCTGTGCTGCTTTGCTGGTTGCTGCTGCTTATCGCGTCGGAAGACCCGTGCCAAAGAGTCCGCCTTCGTCATCACTGTCGTCGTCGTCGCTGCTGCTGTCGCCGCCGCCAAAGAGCGACGTGTACGGTTGCGCACGCGGCGGTGGCACTGTCATGGCTGGTGCTGCAACAGGCGCAACAGCTGCTGCTGGTGCTGCTGGTGGCGACGGTGCTGCGCCAAACAAACTGCTGCTCGGTGCAATGACTGGCGCTGGCGACGCAACTGGAGCAGGTGCTGGAGTTGGAGCGGCCGGTGCACCAAAGAGCGAGCTCGAGCTCGATTGCTGCGGCACTGGCGCACCAAAGAGCGTCGGCGCTTTTGCCTTTGGCTTGCTGTCGTCGTCATCGCTCCAGTCACTGTCGCTCGAGTCGTCGTCGTCGTCACCGACTGCGGCACCAAACAGCATCGACGAATGCGTTGACGACGCTGCTGATGCCACTGGCGCTTTCACAGGCTCAGGCGCAAAGAGCGTTGGTGCTGTCGCCGATGCAAAGAGCGCAGGTGCAGGAGCCGACAGTGTTGGCTCGCTCAACACCGCTGCTGGCGCTGGTGCATGAACAGCAGGCGCTGCGCCAAAGAGTGATGCTGCTGGCGCTGACGCAGTTGGTGTTACGCTCTCAGGCTTCTTTGCGCTGGCAGTGGCGCCATCGATCGCAAGGCTCGCGAACGGCGGCGTCACGTCCTGCGAGCTGCTTGCGCCAAAGAGTGAAGCAGGCGCTGGCACTGGCGACGGCTGCGGTGCTGCTGCTGGCGCTGACGGCGCAATCCACGACACGCGCTGCGGAGTAGCAGTAGCAGCAGTGGTAGTGCTGCTGCTCGATGCATCGCCAAACAACGACGACGGCGAGCTCGCAGCTGGCTCAGGCGTCGCTGGCGCAAACAACGAGGTGGCGCCAGCAGACGCCTCTGTCGATGTCGCAGCAGGAGAAGCTTTGGATGCATCGTCAGCTGTCAACGCTGGACCGCCCATCATCTGCACGCCAGCATGGACACAGAGTGCGTCAGTGCAAGAGTCGACTGCTTCAAGTGACAGTGTCATCAGAGAGTGACGCACCGGCATGCGCGCTGCACCAGGCGGTGCTCGCGTCGGTCCACGGCGCTTGGGACCAGCTGCGCGCGTCATTGTCGCCTGCAAACGAGCAGTAGAGTCAAGCACAAGCGTCAGTCACTCAGTCAACGGACCTCTCCTGTCTGCTACAGAGCCACATGCAGCAGTCGCCATGTGAACGTACGTGAGCGACATCTGCTGGCGCCTCTGATTCGTCTGCAGCGTGCGACGGGTCAGCGGCCATGCCAGGGATGCGCATGCCAGCTTTCGCGAGACCCGGCATGGGGATCGCAGCACCCATGCCCGGCATCGCAATGCCCATCGAGTGCGTGTGCGCGTACTGGTCGCCAGTCGACATGATCGAGCTGCCGCCAGAGCTCGGCTTGCGGTACCCGCCACTAGCACAAGCAAGCAAAAGAGAGAGCCATGAATCAGTCTCGACGCATCGCTAGTGCAGCAGCACACACTCGCTCACAAGAGAGACGCATGCAAGGAGTTACAGCACGCACCCGCCACCTGGTCGAAACGGGTTCACGTTGATCCCGCCGAGGTTCCCCTGTAGCTGCTGGATCCGCTCGGATGTCGTGCGGCGGTAGCTCGCATCTTCGCTCGCAGACTCGGACGCTGTTGTCACGTCGCTGCTCGCAGTTGTCTCGCCTGCTGCAGCTGCTGGAGCACCTCCAGTCTCTGCATCGTCGCTCGCAGCAGGACGAGGCGGCGGCGGCATGAAGATCGGCACTGCGCGGTGCGCTGGCGCACTTCCATTGTAGCCACTGCTGGCACCGTTGCCTGCACTTGCAGCGGCCGACGCGCTCGCCCCCTGCGCTTTCAGTCTCGCAATGCGCTCTGCGATCGAGCTGCGCGGCTGGGCTTGAAGCGACGTGCCGCTCGTCGCTGCTGCTGGCTCTGGCGCAGCAGTGCTCTTCTCGATCGCAGGGGCAGGCGACTCGTCGCTGTCGCCCCCAGCCTTTGCGCGACGTCGCGCGAGGATCGCCGCGAGCTCGTTCGACGCCATCTTCAATGCTCGTGTGCTTGTTGTTCTCTCTCTCTTTGAGTTTGTATGTGCGTGCGTGTGTGTGCGACGCGAAGTGAGAAAACCATAGTGTACCCAAAGTGTACCAGGTTCAGTGCAATTGTACCACTAGTGTACCAGTATCCACTCTGTCAAAGGCAGCTCGAGCATGCCAAGTTCACCAACGTCGTCGAGCATGGAGGACTTGGCATCTTCCTCCTGCTGCTGCTTCATAACGAGCGCAACGTTCCGTGTTGAGCACGAGACTTGGTCACATCGATTTGCATCACAACTCTCGTCACAGCTACACAGTCTCTCCAGTCTCTTTAGCTAGTCTCTCTCATGCTGTCATGACCTCATGACCTCACGATCGTTGACCAAGCGCTCGTCAATGAACACCATGCAGTGTCGCGATGTATTCGTCACGCTTATCTACAGCGCAGGAGTTGCAATTGCTCTGCGCTCGCACGTGTGCGAATCCGTCCGACGTCGTATACGACGAGGAGGAGCAGTACGCCTAGTGCATACCATCTGCCAGTCTACCCACACACACACTTCCATGTGCGCAGGTAACACGCGCAAAAAAACCGCACAGACTCGTGCCTAGTACTGCCGCGACCGACGCAGTGCGCGGAGCTGCTCGCACGCCGGCATCTTCATCTCTAGTGCCTGCCGCATCGCAGCTTCGCGGTCTTCGCTCTTGGAATTCCGCGCGCGGTAGATCATGCGCTTCTGCTTGAGCTTCTGGTTCTCGCAGCTGTCTGAAAGCCGACTCACGTGGTACTGCTCCACGAGCTGCTCGACGCGCGCGAGGTCGCGCCAGTGCGTCGTGTACTTGCGCTCAAAGTCGCGCTCGACGTAGTACGGAATGCCCTTGGCAACGTTCGACATCTGCGTCGCGCGCTGGACATTGTACTGCGGCGTCGCGTGCATGCTGAACGGCACGTCAGGCGCTGATGGGATCGATAGCACTGAGAGCAACAGGATCATGAGCAGTGGGAGGAACTGCGCGAGCTGACCGAGCGGTCCGCGCGCTTGCTGCGGCTCTTGACCGCGCTGCTGCTGGTGACCGTGCGACGGACGCGCAGCGCGACGGCCACGGTGCGGATGGAAGCCGCCGCCAAAGAACATGTTGAAAATCTCTTCTGGGCTCACTTCGTCGTTCGCGTACCGGCGCTGCTGCTGCTGCTGCGACGCGGGGGCACTGTCGCCGTACCGGTCATAGTGCGCGCGCTTGTCGGGGTCGCTCAAGACTGTGAACGCTTTCCCAACAGCTTTGAACGCGTCTTCTGCGCCGGGTGCGCTGTTCTTGTCTGGGTGCAGCTTGAGCGCGAGCTAGATAGATGAGCAGGCAAGGCAAGTACAGTCGGGCGCGATCGAGCGTGAGCCAGCCATGTTCCTACTGTAGACACAAGCGCAGTACATGCACACATACCTTGCGGTACGCCTTCTTGATCTCGTTGTCGTCGGCCACTTGCGGCACTGCGAGCACCTCGTAGTGGTTCTTGCACGCGCGGATCTTGTTCACAATCTTCACTTGCTCGGCCGTGTACGGACGCGACGGCTCGTCTGCAGTGCTGCTTGTTGACGATGACGATGCATTCGCAGTGGATGATGCGTGTGCTGCGTGCTCGCGTCGGCGCGCGCCGTGGCTGCTGCTGCTCGCGTGTGCAGAGCGCGGTGGCGACGTTGCGTTTGCAGCGTGTTCAGCTTTCTGGAGCTCTTCGAGCGCGCGGTCGCGCAGCATATCGACGCCTGGGAGCGGATACATGCGGTGCGACTTGTCAAAGAACTTGGCCGCTTGCTTGTAGTTACCTGCGCGCAAGTACTTCTTGCCAATGTCGCGGCACTTCTCGGCTTCGCCCTTGTTCATCTCCATCGTGACGTGTGGCGTGATGCGTTTGTTCGATCGCAGAGACAGCAGACAGTGACGAGAGGTCGGGAGGTCGAGCGCAGATCGATAAAGCGTACGCACAGACGTCGACGCAGGAGGGAGCGCTCACACGTGCAGCGAGCGACGTCGTGGTCCGCAAGCAAGCAAGCGACCGACAACCGCGCGCGAGGCGAGACGAACGGCACGCGGCAGCAGCTCAAAGCGCTGCAAATGCGAGTTGCGGTCCTCGATGTCATCATCGCCTTGACTTGACGTTTGTATTGACGTACATTGCATACTGAACGCAAGTCAAGTGGCAAGCGAGAGGGAAGAGGCGACCTGTGTACTTTGATCAGAAAACTGTTTTAGATCATAGTCAGGTATCAAGTATTTTCTCAAATGGATTTCTGTGAGGAAAGCGCGTTCGACTACTCGATACGTTTGCTGTTTTTTTTGTAGCGCACTTTCCTACTCGAACTCGACTTGAACTCAAAGGCTCGTGACCACACCTCGACTCCAGACATCGGAGCTCCACGCTCACTTGGGCTGGAAGAACGCAAGCAGCGTGCCCTGTTTCTTGCCTGTAGCTCCTGCTGGGGACTTTGCTCCACTCTTCTTTGTCGTTTGCGGTGACGGTGTCGCCTTGAGCTTCTTCGTCTGTGTACTTGGCGCACTGCGCGTTGGAGAGCCCCACGACGACTTGGACGCTGCTGCTGTTGACGCACTTCGCTTCCCGAGCAGCGACGACGCAAGCATGAACCCTTCGCTGCGCACTGGACTACTCGGCGTCTGTTCGTTCGTCTCAGTCTTTGTCACTGGTGTATCTGCTGCTGCTGTCGTTGGCTCGTGCTTTGGCACTGCTGCATCATCAGTTCGATCCGACTCGGTCTTCTCAGTCTTTACAGCACTCTCCGTCTTCTTAGTCTTCTTGCCACTGGAGAAGAACGCTGTGATGTCGCCTATTGAGGCATTCCACATGTGAACAGTGAGACGCATGCGCTAGCTCATTCAGCACAAGTCTTACGACCACACACACACGCACCAGCGTGCTTGATGTCGACCTTCTTCGCACAGTCAGGGCTCTGGAACTTGGTCGAGCCCACTACAGACAGCACCACAAAAGACCATGAGACGTCGCAATGAAGTGAGAACGCACAGTAACTAACCAACTGTAATACATGAGCGGAACCAGCTCGCTCAGTCGACAAGGCATAACGTACGTCGCTTGTCGACAGGATGCCACTGGAGGTCTGCGCCAGTGTACGGCACGAGCAAGTCCCGCAGCGTCGCAAACTTGGCGCTCGAGGTCCATCGCGCAGCGCCTTCGTCTGTCAAGATCACCTGCCAGCGCAGTCCGGACGCATACACATACGCATTCATGTGAGTATGTGGAGAGAGGCGAGTCGTACGTCCTCACAGCCAGCTCAATAGTATGAGCATGACGCACAGGCATGCGCGTGTGGACCCACTGAAGATGAGGCGCTGCATCCGTCGTGAGGATCGTGAAGCTGTGCATCGTCTCGCCATCGCTGCTCGTCCACGTGTCGTACAGTCCAGCAAACTGCCGATAGAGACACATGCCTTGTGAGCTGTTGCTCTCTGCTTTGTGTCGTCAGCACATGGAGTGACTGGTTGGTTGGAGCGTACGTACCTTCATCACACGGTTGGCTTGGAAGAAGTAGTACGGCTGCTTCCCCTTCTTGTCGACCTGCTGCCACTCGTAGTAGCTACAAGCGGCGCCAGCATTGAGTCGATGAGCGACTCGCACTCGGCTCTAGACACCACAGACACGCTCAGAGCAACGCACCCGTCGCACAACACAACGCATCGATGTGACTCAAGCAAGCGCCGGAACGCTGGACGCTCGTGCAGTGTTTCTGAACTGCGCATCGACATACAGAAACAGCTCCACTCAGTCGACCCGGTGCTTACTGCCATGAGGCTGTAGCACGAGCGCTCTCTGTTGCATCACGCACCGCGCGTTGAACATGACAAAGTGGTCGGGCGTCGCCTGTGGCTTTGTGAACGACGGAACGAGGCCCCACTACCGGCCACACGCACACACACACCAAGTGAGATGTGTCAGTTGAATGGCGCAGTCTCTTCATGCAAGAACACGCTTACGTACGCGCATGGCTTCCACGCGCATCTGTGGCTTTGTGTCGCTCGTCGCTGCGGAGGCATCGGCTCTTGCATTGCTACTGTCGCGCTGCCCACTCGCTTGGTACACGACTGGTGTGTAGCTCCCTGGCGCCATGTTCTCGACTGGCGAGTCTGCAAAGTGCACACACATGTGCGTGAGACCACGCGACTTCTACAGCTCGCTGTAGCACGAATGCAGCTGAAGCAGCAGATGAAGCACGCACACTTGTCGCCATTCACAAACTCGCTGCTGCTCGAGACGCCGGCTTCACGCACGACGCACGCACGCGAAAGCGCGCATCGAGCTCTTCCACACATGCGCTTTGGATTGATCTAGTGTCGAAATGAAAAGCGCGAAGAGTTTTTGACAGTTGAACATCAATGCGGCGCTCGAGCGCGAGCGATGAGCGCACCGCCATGCCAGACGGCTGGTTCCGCATTGCGCCATCGTCGCCGTCTCTGAGTGCCAGCAACAACGCACATCCGCTCACACCACCGCCGCGTATTGGTCGCCACGTGCGATCTCAGCGACCTCTACGCGCCACCCCAAGCAGCAACAGCAGTAGCAGTAGTAATGATCGCAACGGTCCTGATGCACTCGGACTCGTTCGTGCAGCGGATCCCATGCGCATGCTGCTGCGCGAGACGCGCATCAAAGACAAGGTGCAGCGCACTGGTGCGATCGTCAGTAGCAGTAACGCGCCACATACACCAGGACCGTCCACAGCAGCAGCAGTATCGCGCCGAATAGACCGCGCTCGAGAACGCGCGACGCAAGCACCTGTGCGGAGTTCACCGCGGCATCTGAAGCTGCTTCAAACGCATGTGACTACTCCGCTCGTCTCGAATGACACTGGTGCTCACGGCACACATGCAGTCGCCGAGGCGTTCTCGCCCCAGCGATCACTCCGCCTCGCACGACTCCATCGTCCGCCAGCACCAGCACAGCCACATACTCCTTCTGCTGCACCTGCTCGCTCGTCCATACTAGCAGAACTACAGTCGCTCGAGCGGCCTGTCTCGATGCCACTGCACGAGCTCATCCAGACTGTCGACGACGCTGTAGACGCCGATCCGCGCGCTGCGTCGAGCGAAACGGCACTCACGCACGCGTTCATGGCCGAGTGGCTCGCACACTACGACGCAACGCGGCAGACGTTCAAGTCCGTCAGTACGGCTTTGCAATCGCTCTTTGTACTGCTACGTGATGGACTCTAGCGGTCGACTGTTCGCTGGCTCACGCTTGTGCTTCCTGCTGCTTGAGTGCGCAGTGGTGCACGCAGAAGTGGGCTTCCACGAACTCAATCGCCTCACAGCGAACGTCCCGCGTCCGAACGAGTTCACGACAGCGTTTGCTTTCAAAGTCCTGCATGACCTCGCACCGCACTTTGGTCTGTACGCACCGCTGCTCCAAGTGCTCTGCGCGGAGCTCCAGCTCGCAGTGTACGCACAGACGCAAGCGCTGCCGTACTTTGCGCTCGTGAAGCACCAGAAGCAGCTTGTGCTCGCACTCCGTCGCGACAAGTACGCGCTCTTTGATACTATTGCTGCTGCTGCGACGTTCTGTAGTTGGTTGTCTCTCACTGACTGTATCTGATCCTGACTGTGCCGACAGGACGCGCCGCCACGAGCGCAACGACTTCCTCGCACGCGAGATCGTGCAAGTCCATCGCATGTTCCACCACTTCCTCGACGCCTGCTCGTCTGGGCTCGTGCGCACGCTCTTTCGCGAGTGGTACTCGATCGCAGTGATCCGCAAGAAGGTGCGTCCAAGAAGTGTTAGTGACGCAACGAAAGAACCAGGTATCCGAGCCGTGTCTTACGCTTGCTCTCTCTTACATACTCGCTCGTGTAGAACTCAAAGAAGTACATCGAGTACTTCTCCGCCTGGTTCACAGGCTCGGCCAAGGCGCTCGTGCCGAAGCTCTTTGCGACGTGGAAGCACGCGACAGGACAGCGCAAGATCGATCGGATGCAGACGCAGCTGCAACTCGATAGCGAGACGCTCGCGACGCTGCAGCGCCAAGTTGACGAGCTGAGCGTCCAGCGCGACGTCGCGCAAGTCGAGAGCCTCGCGATCCGGAACGACCGCAAACAGGCAGAAGACATGATCCAGCGCCTGAACCGCAAGATCCAGTCCGCGAGCGCGTACTTGGGCGGGAGCTATCGCCGTGAAGGCATCGTGTGCCAAGAGGGCCAGCTCCGCGTCGAAGCCGTCTCGGTCCTCCCGTCGCTCGTGCTCGAGTCGCTCTTGCGCGCGTACCACAATGTCGGCTTTCTCCAGCAGCTCCACCACGAGTTCATCCCAAAGCACGCGACTGCTGCTGCACCAGCGCAGGCGCCAGTTCGCCACGCAGACAGCGACAGCACTCTCAGTAGCGCAGAAGTGACAAGCGCACCGCTCAAGCCACTCGAAGTCCTTTCAAGCAAACCCACGGCGCTGCAAGAGTGTTTGGCTGAGATCCTCAAGCTCCGAGCTGCGTCGCTGTCGTCAGGTGCGCAGTCGACAGCGCTGGCCGAGCCCTCGCTCCAGCGCTTTGCTGAGCTCTTTCAGTCGATCCAGCAGCGCATGGACGCCAAGCGCGTGCACGTGATCTTCACGCAAGTCGCACCGACGCTCAGGAGCGATCCCACAAGCAGCGCGATCGCTGAAGCAGACGAGCATGGCGACAACGATGATGATGACAGCGGAGGCGACCGTGACAGACTCGGTTTGGAGTATTCACGTCCTCGTGCTATTGCTGAAGACGTTGCGCGACTGTACGAGCAGACACTCGACGCGATCCGCGCACAAGACGAGCACTACGCGCGCAACACCAAGCTCTTTAGCGCGCGTCTGCTCGAGAGCCACGAAGTCTCGGTCGTGCCGACGCACTACGTCATGACCGCGCGTAGTAGTTTTGCCATGGACGCCAGAGGGGACAGTTCTAGTATGGAGACTGCCGCTGCACTCGATGCGAGTGCACTCGTGACTGCGCCGTCGATGGCTGTGCTCCAGAGCGGCGACCTCGGCGTGATCAACGGCGTACGGCGCTTCTCGCTCGCGAACGTCTGTCCTGTCAAGATGACTGCGCTGCACTTTGCCAAGTCACTGTCCAAAGCAAGTAGCAGTGCCGCGGCAACAGCAATGTCACGTACGCATGGCGGTACGTCCTCTGCTCCAGCGCCATCGAATGCTGCGCTTGAGCGTCTCGAGCTCATGCGCGGGAGCGACTTTGCGCTCTCGCCACGCCACGCACGCGCGTTCTTCGTGCTCTTCCTTGCGCACGTCGGATCGGAGTTTGCCTCGCTGCTCTTCTCACCGGCCGACATGAGCGCGTTCCTCCACACTGCGTACGTACCGGACGTGTCTGGGACCATGGCGTCGTCACCTGGTGCTACTGATGCACAACCAGCACGACGAGCTGCGGTGATGACGCTGACAGAGCTCTCAGACCACGACGCTACCTCACGACGACCAAGGCTTTCGCCACATCGTGACTGCGTACACTGTCTGGAATCGCCTCGCAGGTCAGATGATCGAAGCAGAGATCGTGCATTCCCGTGGCGGTGCCGCCCTTGCGCTCGTCGATCGCCCAAGCACGGCCGAGGTCATCGAAGCCGCAGCGTGCCGTGCGTCGCAAGGCAGCGGCAATGGCAATGGCGCTATTGGCGTGTGACCGAAGCTCCAGTTCCACATTGAGCCACTGCCACAGGGCATCCTCATGACCTCAGCTGCAAAGGAGCGTGAGAGCAGTGGCGCCAGTAGCAGTAGCAACTCGCCTGCTCGACTGTCACTCTCGCTCGGCGAGGCGTTCCACACTGCGCGCATTCGCAAGCTCTCGGTCGACGACACTGTGACGCTCACGCAGTGCCTCGAGCACGTCCATCGCGTCGTGGAGACAACGACGACGCGGTCGCACGACTTTAGCGTCGTGCGGCAGCAGCTCTGCGAGTTTCGCCACGTGCAGTGGGAGCAAGCGAGCGAACTTGCGAGTCAGTTTGTGAGCACATCAACACCGTCAGCAACAGTGTCGACTGGTAATGGCGCCTCTGCCCACTCATCAGTGACGCCAGCACTGCCGAGTGTGACGCCTGTGTTCTCGTCAACGCATTTGCGCGACGAGCGCCTGCACGTGTTTGAGTGCGTGTCGTTCGAGAACCCAGTGATTGAGCGCATCTTCAGTGTCGAGGACAACCCAAGTGACGAGCTCGTGCGCGTGCGCGACGCTTGAGCGCACAAAGCACTTGGTGCGCCACTTGTATACAAAGCACCGACCGCAGCTCACGCACGCAGTGACGCTCGACGACCTCTGGCACGTCGTCAAGCTCTTGCGACTGCCGAAAGAGATTCACATGCTCCCGGCCATGTGCGACGAAGACATGGCGGGAGCCGCAAGCGGCGTCGAGCAGCGCTTCTCGCCCGACGACCTCGCCGAGATTCTCTTGCAGCTCTGCAACGAGCAGTTCCTGCCGCACGTCACGCCGCTGAGTGCGCGCGTCGAGGTCTTTGTGAAGCACCACTTGCCGTTCGCAGCGCAGCACCAAAGCATCCTCCGCGACGTCCTGCACCACGCAGACGTCAAGCGCGCACTCAGTGACCACTCGCAGACGCTCCGAATCATCTTTCGGCGCTACTGCGCAAAGGAGCGCGACGTCAGTCACCTCTCACAGCATCAGCAGCAGCCGCTGCATCACAGTATTGCAACGACCGTGTTGAGTGGTGGAAGTGGTGGTGGCGCGAGCAAGAGTAGCCATGGCCAGCAGCAGCAGCAGCAGCGACCTGTGCGCCGCACTGGCCACGGCATCGCCAAGTACATGCGCCTCATCGACTGGCTCGCGTTCATCCAGGACTACAGTCTCCTACGTCCGCGCTTCCCACTCGACTACGCTGTCCTCGTGTTTCGCAACGTCCAGGAAGTCGCTAGTAGCAGCAGCAGCAGTGACGACACAGCAGCAGCCAGTGCGTTGGACGAGCAGCAGCAGCAGCAGCTCGAGATGATCTACAGCGAGTTCTGCGAAGCGCTCGTGAGCGTCGCGGCGTGCTACTTCCCCGACCCGTTCCTCAAGAGCGCGACGAAAGTGAACCAGTTCATCCAGCGCTTCTTGCCTGTGTCGCCAGAAGAAGTGTCGTCACACGCCAAGACGTGACCAACACGACACTGTCACTGTCGCCACGGTCAGTGCTGTCGTCACGCGCCCCAACGCATCTGCGAATGCCAAGTCGGTCGTTTGCTTGTACGTTCATCCATTCATTCACTCACTCTCATGTGCATCCATTCACACTGCTGCTGCTGCTTGGCCACTCGTCAGCACTGGCTCCTGTCGTCAGCCTTGCGTGTGTCACGACTGCAGCAGCGACAGCGACTGCTGCTCCGTCTCGACAGTGTTAGCACACGCCGTGCGTTGTCACGCCCGATGTCTGGTGCTTGAGGTTCGCTTGGATCGCGTGCACTGCGTCTTGGAACTGCTTCTTCTTTGCCTTTGGCGACGACATTGCAGTCTCGACGAGGATGTGGTGCTTCTCGAGCGCGTCGATCGCTTTCAAGATGTCGGTCACGAGCATGTTCGCCATGTTGTACGAAAAGTTCTGCTTCACGACGACGCGCATGATCACGAGCGACTCGGCGCCGCGCGAGCACGTGTACGCTGGGACGATCCAGCCGCGACTCCGGAGCTTGTCTTGAATGTCAAAGCACGAGAAGCGACTCGCGTCAATGAGCGTGAACGCAACGAGCGGCATGTGCTGCTTGTCGACGATGCGAAAGTGCCCAGTCGCAACGAGCGCACTGCGGAGGTACTCGGCGTTCTCCATGCTCGCTTCCATGATACAGCGGTAGCCGTCAAAACCAAAGCGCAGGATGTTGTAGTACTGCGCAACGACGTTCCCGGCGCCTTTGGAGAAGTTGAGCGTGAACGAGTGCTGGTCGCCGCCGAGGTAGTTCACGTGGAACACGAGGTCTTCCGGCAAGTCGCTCTTCTCGCGCCAAAGCGCCCAGCCCATGCCGGCGTACACGAGGCCAAATTTGTGGCCACTCACGTTGATCGACTTGACGTTTGGGAGACGAAAGTCCCACTCGAGCTCCGGGTTCAAGAACGGTGCAATGAAGCCGCCGCTTGCAGCATCGACGTGCAGAGGGACGTCCCAGCCGTTTGCGTCGTTGAGCTCCACGAGCATGTCGTGGATCGCTTTCACGTCTTCGTACTCGCCGTTGAACGTACTGCCGAGGATCGCGCTCACACCGATGGTGTTCTCGTCAATCAGTGGCTGCGCGCGCTCCGCTGTGAGCACGAGGCAGTTGGGCGACACGTCGGCTTCGCGGATCTCGATCTCAAAGTACCGGCACATCTTGTGCCAGCACACTTGAACGTTCGAGCCAAAGACCATGTTTGGGTTGTCGTACGGCAAGCCAGCAGCTTTGCGGCGGTCGCGCCACTTACGCTTCATGGCCAAGCCTGCGAGCATGATCGCTTCGGACGACCCGATGCAGCCAGTGCCAGTTGCTTGTTCGCCGTGCTCGAGCGGCGCGTTGAAGAGGTTTGCGAGGATCTGCACGCAGCGGTTGTGGATCTCTGCAGTCTGCGGGTACTGGTCCAAGTCAATGTAGTTCTTGCGCAGGCCTTCAACCATGAGGTCGTCTGCCTCTGGCTCCATGTACGTCGTCACGAACGACGCCAGCTGTCATGGGCAAACAAGAGCAAGAGCTGTGAGTCCTCTTAGCCATACAGACAATGACACACAAACACACATGGAGAGACGTACGTTCATCTTGGGGTTTCCATCAAGCGCAAGTTCGTCTTTGATGAGCTGGTGCGCCACGCCCGCAGGCACAGAGCGCTGCGGGAACTGCTCGGTCGGCAAGCTCGCGCACATGAGCGGGTGACCGTAGAGCGGTTCGTCGGTCAAGTCAAAGCGCTCGTAGCTCGCGCGGCGGCTCGGGCGCTTCTTCTTCTCCGTTGCGATTTGCATCGTTTGTGCGTAGAGTGTGTGAGGCTCGTGTGAGGCTTGAGGCGTGAGGCTCGAGGCGTGAGGCTCGAGGCGTGTGGAGGTCGTCGAGTGCGCTTGTCGAGGCAAATTCGAGAGTGATATGAGTGCCAGTTGAAGCGAAAGCTGCTTCGGCGCTGCAGATTCGGTGGCTATCCGATAAAGTACGATTCGCCTGATTTGGATGCAAAAAAACGATGGCTGCCTCGTTTTCCAGAAAATACTATAATGAGTTCAAGTCATGCTAGTTTGAGACTTTTTCACTTGCATTAATTATAATCCATGTCTCCTACTATTTATGAATGTAACATGAATGTTAGGATTCCGAGGTAATCTTGATGAGCTTTTGTGAGACATACCCATACAAATCGAAGCGCATGGACCTTCATGGACCTTCATGAACCTCACTGGCATCCACATGCGCGCGCGAAAGACCGAGAAGAGATCACTTTGATCGACCCGACTGCGTGAGCTGTTGCGCTGAGAGTGTGCGCAATGGGCTTGAATTGCTCCTGCACCAGCACCAGAAGACTCAAGCTTGCGCATCGTGTGCTTCACAACCTCGCTTCACGAGCATGCTTGCTCTCTCTCGTCAAGCAGCAAGGTTCATGGTCTGGCCGTTGCTGTGTTACCGCGAGACTTCTTGTTCTCCACGCGTGCCTATGACTTCGCTTGTTGGTGACGTGCTTGCGCGCACTCTCAACTGCTCCGTGATCTTTACGTCGTCGTCGAGAGTGTGGTGAGGATCGCTCAGTTACAGGACAAACACTGCACATGACGTTATGCTTGTTCTTCTGCATCGACGACGCTTTATGCTTGAGATCGCGAACACTGCACACGGCGCTCTGCTTGCTCCTCTGCATCGATGGCGCTGATACTTGCGCCTGTGTCCTCATGATACCTGCGTGCTTGATAGCCGCTTCACTAGCGAACGCGTGCAATGAGCATCGCACATCTCGTGCTCGAGCTTGGTCTTTCAATTTGTCGGAGCCTCGTTGTGCTGCCGAGTGTCATTCATGACTGCTGGCGTCACGTTGGAAACACCGTTGACTCGGTCAGCTCGTTGTGCGACTCGAATGCAGCGGCTAGGATGCACTCAACTACTGATGAAGCCTCACGTTGAGCTCGACAGTATCGCCCTGATTGACTCTTTGCCGATGGCGTGCTGGTCCTCGACACAGTCGACAAATGACCAGACTCGAGCGCTGTCAGTCTTGAAGTCGCTGCTGCAAGTGCATCTTGCACTCTAATCGTATAATTCTTGCGCAAATAGTACACTTCGCTGGTGTTCCTACCCAACCAAATCGATCTGACAAGCAAACCACCAGCACAAGCAGCAAGCAGCAAGCAGCAAGAAGACAGCGATGAGTGACGACGAGATCGTGACGCCACCACCGCCTGCAGTTGCAGCTGCAACTCCATCGCTCGATAATACATCTGCTGCTGCGTCGCTTGCGAGTGACGATTGCAGTAGCACCAGCACCAGCACCACTACGACTGCCACTATGGATGCAGCACCTGCGCCAAAGAAAAAGTCGTATCGCGAAGGCGCTGTGAACGACCCAGAGACGTACAAGCGCAGTCAGGACAAGGACTGGAAGAACACGAGCATTGAAGACATCTACGCGTCGTGGGACACGCTCATTCCTGCTGGTCAGATGCCGCAGTACGAGCAAATGGCAGCGTTCCTCGCACACGAAGATCCGCAGAATAACCGCGAGCTCGAGAAAGCGTTCGTGAAGCTCCGGCGCGCGTTCAAGTGCTTGCCAAAGAAGTCGCAGATGAAGTTTGTGCTCAACATGCTCGTGCAGCGCGGCGACGTTGCATCGGGCCTTGCGCTCGAGAAGCTCCTTGTGAAGAAAGCGCAGAAGAGTCAGTCGGGCGTGTTGGTCGTGACGGTCCTCACGAGTCCGTACCCGCAAGTGGGCGAGAAGAAGCAAAAGTTCAGCTGCCAGTGGAACTGCTACTACTGCCCAAACGAACCTGGCCAGCCGCGGAGCTACCTCCACGACGAACCGAGCGTCTTGCGCGCGAACCGAAACGACTTTGACCCGGTGCTGCAGTTCTGCGACCGCGCCGTGACGCTCGCGATGAATGGCCACCCAGTCGACAAGATTGAGCTCCTCGTGCTCGGTGGGACGTGGGCGTCGTACCCGCACGAGTACCAAGAGTCGTTCATTCGCGACCTGTTCTACGCCGCGAACACGTTCTTTGACCGCGAGAAGCGCGCGCGCAAGTCGCTCGACGACGAGAAGCGCGAGAACGAGAGCGCAATGGTCAAGATCATTGGCATTACGCTCGAGACACGGCCAGACTGTATCACGCCGGACGAGCTCCGGCGCTTTCGGCGCTACGGCTGCACGCGCGTGCAGCTCGGGATCCAGCACACGGACGACGCGATCTTGCACAAGATCAACCGCGGCTGCACGACGCAGGACGCTGTGAACGCACTGCGCATGCTCCGCGACTGCTGCTACAAGACTGACATCCACTTGATGCCAAACTTGCCAGGGAGCTCACCGGCGAAAGACCGTGCGATGTTTGAGTACGTGCTCGAGTCCGAGGACCTCCAAGCCGATCAGTGGAAGATCTATCCGTGTGAGATCACGCCGTGGACCGTGATCAAGAAGTGGTTTGACGCCGGTGAGTACGTTCCGTACGACGACGAGACGCTCATTGCGCTGCTCATGGACGTGAAAGCAAAGGTGCATCCGTGGATCCGGCTGAACCGCGTGATCCGCGACATCCCGAGCCAGTACATCCTCGGCGGCATGGACGAACCGAACTTGCGCCAAGTGATTTGCAACCGCATGATCCGAGCTGGCACGCCATGTCGCTGCATCCGCTGTCGCGAAGTCAAGACGGACGACAGTGCGATCGCAGCAGCAGAGCTCGTGGTCCGGACGTACCGCGCAAACGGCGGCGACGAGCACTTCATTAGCTTTGAGACGCCAGACCGGACAAAGATCTGCGGCTTTGTGCGTCTGCGCATCTCACAGGACCCTGGCGCGGGGGTCTTCCCCGAGCTCGAAGGCGCTGCGCTCGTGCGCGAGCTCCACGTCTACGGTCAGCTCATCGCCGTTGGCGATGCGCAGAGCAAGAAGCAAAAGGCAGCAGAGGCAGCAGCGGGTGTCGACGGCGACGACGAAGCGTCCCAGGCGCAGCACATTGGCTTTGGGACGCAGCTCATGCGCAAGGCCGAGGACATTGCGCGCGCGAACGGGTTCCTGAAGATCGCAGTGATCGCAGGCGTCGGCGTGCGCAACTTCTACCGCCGTCTTGGCTTTGAAGTCGAAGGCAACGGCGAGCTCATGATCAAGCACTTGAAGCCAACGAAGGCAAAGAAGAAGAACAGACCGACTGGCGTCGTCGCACAAGCGCGCGCGTACGCAAAGAAGAAGCCGACTGCTGTTGCTGCAGCAGTCGCAGCACTCACGATCGGTGTGCTCAGTGCGTTGTCGCGCAAGCGATGAGTCGCGTACGTGCGGAGGTGGTAGCGTCGTGACTGCACGTGCATGGGAATAGACGACTGTCGCTGGTCCATGAGAGAGTGCGAGTGTCTGGTCGTTCAACAGTGTTGCTCCGTGACGTGAATGTCGACTGGTAGAACAGAGTGAGACTGACTGACTGTGAGCTGTGTGTGTAGAGAGAGAGATCTATTAGGTGTGAGTGTGCTGTGCGCCGCAAGACAGCAGCAGCAGCACTGGTGTCGCTGTACGAGACGTCTACTCGGCGTCTTCCGAGCGCTTCTTCTTGATCGACGTCTGCACTTGCTCCTGTAGAACAGACAACAACACAGCAGCAGCAACGTACACGTAAGTGAACACAACCAGATAGACACAGCCAGGCAGACAGAGTCACACAGAGTTAGCCACTGGACGCACCTGGAGTCTTGTGAAGAATTCCTTCGAGTTCGAGAACTGCTTCGTTGAGCCTTCGATCGCTTTGCCCGTCGTGACGTTCTTTGCGCTCGCCAAGCTCTCCATGAGCTTCTTCTTCGCGTACTTGTTCCCAAGTCCGGGGTTCATCTTTGCCACAAGGCGCTCGTCGGCCTCCTTCTGGCGGTTCTCCTTGCGCCGCGCGTGCTTCTTCGCGTTCCGGAGCGCCTTGCGCTCGTCCTGCGTCATCTCGTCCTTGGCCTGGAGCACTGCTTCGCCGCGCTTACGCTTCTTCTCGTAGATCTCCTCTGGCGCCTTGAGGTTCGCGTCGCTCACGCTCAGCGGTACGACCTCTTCCATCGCAATCGCTGGCACTGACGGCTTCACTGCGAGCTCCTTGACCATTGGCTTTGGCGTGAACTGGTAGTTCGACAGCGCGTCGAGCTTCCAGCACAAGCTCTTGAACATCACGTCGATCTCCTCTTGGTCCTGCTTCGACTCGTCGTCCATCTCAAAGCCCATCGCGGTCTTCATGTACTCCTTCTCGTAGATCTCGCCGAGTCCTTCCTTGGACTTCTCCATCGACACGTCCTCGAGCTTGCGCTTCGCGTCGTCTTCGTTGCCTGCGAACTTGCGCACGACGTCGTCAAAGTCGTCTTCGAGCACGCGCTTCTTGATCATCTCTTCGAGTGCCACAGACACTTCGACTGTGATCACTGGCGCGACTTTGCCAGGTCGGTCATAGTCGAGCACAGCTTCCAAGAGACTGTTCTCTGGACGCGCCGACGACTTGACTTCGCCCTTGAGCACCCACGGCTTGTCGCCAAGCGCCGCTTTCTCGAGCTCTGTGATCTCTTTCTTGAGACGGAGCTGCTGGCGCTGGTGCGACGACAGGATCCCACGCTCAGCCATGTCGTCTTCGTCGCCAGCGTCTTCGTCAGTGTACGGCGTGCGGTTGATCGTTGGGAACTCGCTCTCGTCGTCGTCATCGTCATCGTCGTCCAAGTGCGCGTCTTCATCCTCATCGTCTTCAGCGTCGTCGTTGTCGCCGTCAGGACCGTCAAAGAAGTCGTTGTACTTCATGTCCTTGGCGTCGTCGTCATCCGACGCTTCTTCCATCTCATCGTCGTCATCGTCATCGTCGTCCTCATCATCATCGTCCAAGTCGTCGTCGTCCATGTCGGCGTTCAAGTCGACGTCGCTCTCATCGTCCTCCTCCTCTTCTTCTGCAGCACGGTCCATCTCGTCCCAGTCAAAGAAACCGTCTTCAGCCACGTCCCGCGCCTTCTTCTGCTTTGCGCTCAGCTCCTTCTTTGTAGGCGTTTGCTTTGCCTTCTTCTTCGTTGCTGCGCGGCTCTCATCGTCACTGCCGTCGTCGTCGTCGTCGCTCGAGTTCGCCGTCGCAGCGTCGTCGTCGTTGTCACTCGCCTGCTCAGCGGCTTCATCGTCGTCGTCGTCGCCGCTTGGACCGTCAGCGCTATCGTCCTCTGCATCGTCGTCGTCGTCCTGCTCGCTCGCAGCAGCATCTTCGTCGCTCTTCTCGACTGGGAACAAGCGCACTGCGTCTGGCTGCTTGTTGAAGCCGCGGATGCGCTTCGTGAGCTCGCTGAGCAGCGGGCCGTTCTGGAGCTGGAGCTGCTCCCAGATCTGGTCGGCGTCAAAGCCGTCGATGTAGAGCTGGTCGAGCGGCGTGACTGACGTCTGGCTCACAAACTTCGTGCAGTGGTCGAACACGTGCTTTGTGAACTGCTTGATGTCGCTCGCCACCTCCTCTGACGGTGTGAAGAAGAGCTCAGGCTTGCGCAGCACCTTGCTCTCGAACGCGTCGACTGCTGCAGGGTCCATGCTGACTGCAGTGTTGTGTGTCTGTGTGTGTGCGTGTGCGTGCGTGTGTGTGGATGCGTGTGGATACGTGTGCGAGCGTATGCAGCAAAGCTCGTGATACAGCAGCAGTAGACCGCAGCAGTAGACACAGCGAGCGCGTCGAGATGGGTGAACCAAGCTATCGATCGATCGATGGAGCTGCTGTCGGTGTCTTTCACGGCTTTTGGGAACCAACCAACGCACTTTGTTCGCGTTTATTTCACTATCGAAGCGGACATTTCCAAAATGTCAGATAGAATGCTGGATATTGTGACGTTTTGTCTTGAAAAAAGAGGACAACAAGTGCAATTGCTGCTTTCCTTACGTGTATATTTGAATCAATATACCTCCAAGAAAGACAGCTTTCCAATAAATGTTTGTCTTGTCAACGTGAAAACACCAGCACTCGATCGATCGATTGATAGCGTAAAACGTTTTCGAGCTTCAACTCGATCACTTTGACTTGCGTTCAGTATACCAAGACTGGCGATCTGCTTCTCGTCGCGCTTCGATCGCGGCCAAACGTGCAACGTGCTTCATCACGAGGAGCGCTCACAACCGCACCTTCCTCGCCGAACACACTTCACACTCTCCACAACCTCGACACTCGCGACGACGACCATGGCTCTTCGCTTCGACGGACGTGTCGCTCTCATCACTGGTGCAGGTGCCGGTCTCGGCCGCTGCTACGCGCTCCTCTTTGCCCAGCGCGGCGCGAAAGTGTACGTACATGCTCTCGTGCATACCGACTGCAGATTGCATCCATCGCAACACCAATTTGCTCACATTCTGTTCTCTCTATGTATGCACACACACGCGCGCTTGCAGTGTCGTGAACGACTTTGACCAGAAGGCAGCTGACGCAGTCGTGAACGAGATCAAGGGGTTTGGCGGCGAAGCTGCGGCGAACTACAACTCGGTCGTCGATGGCGACAAGGTCGTGGCGACGGCGATCGAGACGTTTGGCCGCATTGACATTGTCGTGAACAACGCTGGGATCCTGCGCGACGCGAGCTTTGTGAAGATGACAAAGGACCAGTGGAACGCTGTCGTGGCGGTCCACCTCCAGGGCTCGTTCGCAGTCACGCACGCTGCGTGGCCGCACATGCGCAAGCAAAAGTACGGCCGCATCATCCTCGTGACGTCCGTGAACGGTCTCTACGGCCAGTTTGGCCAGACGAACTACAGCTCGGTCAAGGCGGCGATGACGGGCTTTGGCAAGTCGCTCGCAAAGGAAGGCGCGCGCGCGAACATCAAGGTGAACATCGTCGCGCCTGGCGCTGGCTCGAAGATGACCGCGACGGTCATGCCAGAGGAGATGGTGAACGCGTGGAAGCCCGAGTACGTCGCGCCGACGATCGCGTACTTGTGCCACGAGAGCGTCCCGGTGTCCGGCAAGATCTTTGAGAGCGGCGGCGGCTTTGTTGCGCAGGTCAAGTACGTGCGCTCGCCTGGCACGTTCTTTGACTTGACGAAGGAGATCACGGTCGAGGACGTGCAGGCGAAGTTTGGCGACATCACGAACTTCACGAACGCGACGGACCCTGACGACGACGAGGTCTCACCGCAGCTCAAGCAGATCATCCCACCGGCCAAGTTGTAAGCAGCGACCTCTTGCACAAGAGACGATCGTGCTCATGCCGTCTGCTGCATCTCTCTAGGTCCGAGACAGTGTTAGTGAAGAGACCACTAGTACATCAAGAGAGACTCGCTTTGTTGTATGTCAACTGGACCGTTTGATACTTGAGCCAATGGACTGAGAGGCTTCGGATATGAGTGGCAACAGTGTTGGCCAAGTCAGCTCCAGCGGCACCGACCGGTTTAAGTGGACGGATGCGACACCATCGCATGCACATCGAGGGAGTGGGAAGCAACACCATCTGATGCGACTACAAGAGACAAGAGCGCATCGAGTTCGGAACCACGTGTTGTCGTTGTTCGAGTCAGCTTAGCCTTACAGCGTGTACACGAGCACGTAGCGTTGGTCTCGTTTGCCTATTCGTCGCACTGTCGTCTGACAGAGTGCAGTGCCGACAGCACGGCAGTGGCGTGTCTAAGAGATGAGCGCCTCGAACTCGATGCCCTGCACCGTGTATCCTCGGAGCGACCGCTTCACAATGTTCGCAAACTGCGTCGGGTCGTTGCGGAAGAGCTCAGCCGCCTCTGTGCATCGTGTCATGCGTCAAAGGCAATAGACGGTCAGTGCGTACACGAGCAAGTGGCATCACCACTACGGACGCTCAAGAGGTACCTCGGTTCAGCGGATCGTCTGGGTTCGGCTCGTAGAAGAGGTAGATGAGACCGTAGATGACCGAGTTGATGTCCAGCACGGGCTTCCAGTCTTCGCGCAGGATGTTCAGACAGACGTTGCCATCGAGGTCGATGTTCGGGTGGTAGATCTAGTGAAGAGACGAGCGTAAAAGGCAAGTGTGAGCGAGTGAGAAGACAAGTGAATAGATCAGCAAGACGTCTACAAGCACACGAACCTTCGTGAGGCAGCGCACTTTCGGTGGCTCATGCGGGTACATCTGCAAAGAGAGACACAGTCAGTCAGTCCTCCCACACACTCACTCGATGCGTTCCACAGCACTAAAGCGAGAGCGCACCGGTGGGATCTTGAAGTTAAAGTTGTACGTCGCGCCCTTCCAGAGCCCCGTGTCCACAGAGATCTGCTCGTCACGCCAGTCACACACACTTGGTGAGTGAGTCACACAGAACGCCCTCATCAAGTCTCTCCCTCCCTCACTACTACGAACACAAGTACGTACGCACCTTGACGTTAAAGTGCGTCAAGTCGTTCACTTCTGGAAACGACACAGTCGCTGCTTGTCCGCCATCAAGCTCCGCAATGTCTGCGGCGATAGCAATGCAGCAGTCGCATGCGCCAGGCAGTCAGTCATGCTATACCAGCACACTCGAGCGCAATCGCCATGTCATTCAGCCATCGCTATGAGTTTTAAGCCCACGAGACGTACCTTTCTGAATGCGGATCTCGCCAGGCGTGCGCTTCTTCTCCTTGTTCGCACCGCCGCGCTTGCCACGTCCAACGCCAAGAATCTTGACTGTCTTTGGTTTCTCTGCAGCTGGCGTCGTCGCTGCAGTGCTGTCGTCTGTCGTCGTCGCGGCGGCTGTGGACGTCGTCTCGGCGTCGGCAGCCGCAGCCTTTTCGTCCTCGGCCTTCTTCTCCTGCTGCTTGGCTTTGAGGCGGATCATCTATGCTTCGTCCCTCGCTCTCCGACTGCGCTTCTTCCTTCCTCGTCTCCTCTTCTCGGCTGCTGCTTGATCTGCAAAATGAGCTGTTTTCAACCCTCGCGTCACACACACTCGAATGTACAAACAATGAAATCGCACATGCAGTATCAATATTCTACATAATAACTGGACATTAATTGTGACGATTTATTCTTCGCACTCAAGCGAATGCAAACACTACACATCTCGTGCACATCAATAACGCAACCTGTAGGACCTCCAACTCGAGTCGGGTCGCCAACGACTTCGAGCCAGGATGGCACTTGCCTCTCGGTCAGACACCTGCCATCAGGCTCTTCGTACTGGTCCAGTCACTCCAGACATTCGTACTTGGATTCAGAGCACACTCGTGTGAGGCAACAACCAACTGCTTCAGAACGCTGCAATGTCTTCAGGACGTGGAGGCGCAGGCAGTGCCAAGACACCGTCGCCTTTGTTCCACTCTTTCTTTGGCTTGTCGGGCATGTCGACCGAGTCGTCGATCCACACGCGCTGTACAAAGTGGCTCGGCGCAACTGCTGTCGACATGGGCTCCCACTTGAGACACACAGCAAACGCCTTGGTCGTCGACGTGCCCGTGAGCCAGCTCTTCTTCACTTTGCTCGGGATCGCCACGGCGTGCTTGTCGCGCACGTAGCCGCTCGGACACGCTGCAGTCCACGCCTTCGCAGACTCCATCTCGTTGAACTGGATGTCGACGAGGAACGAACTTGCTGCATCATCGATCTCGCGGATCGTGCGCTTCACGTACCGCACACAGAAGATCGTCCACGGCGCGCCTTTGTAGTCGACCGAGTGGCCGTCTCCGTCGCGACCGTAGCCGTCGCCGAGTGCGGTGCAATTGCGCGTGAGGTCGTCGAGACTCACTTTCGACGACGCGGCTTGCAGGATGACCAAGTCCGCGACGAGCGTGAGGACTGGAAAGCGCTTCCAGTTGCCCACTTTGGGCGAGTAGAACGCCATTGCGTTCTTTGTCCAGCCACGCTCTGCGAGCGGATCAAAGTCGCTGTTCACCTCTGGCTGGACGATCGACCTGCTGCTCGAGCCATCGCGTTCTGCGTACACAACACGCTGCAGTGCGTCGTCAGTCGGGACGGTCTTGACACAGAACGCGCTCGTATGTGGCACGATCTGTCTCGGCTCGAGCTTGAGCGGTGTGAGCTGGCGTCCGTCGTGTGTCACGTTGAAGCACACGCCGTGTGGCGGCATAGTGCTGAATGCTCTGAACGACAGCGCGAGCTTGAGATCGTCAGTGTCGTTGTAGCTGTCGACTGCGATCACCGAGTTGAATGGAGCGAGCTTCTCTTTCACGTGGATGACACGGTCCGATGGTGTGAGGTACCACTTGGCGCGCTCGAGCACAGTCTGAATGAGTACACGACTGCGCATCCAGTCGTCACCGAGCGACTCGAACGAGTACTCGAGTGCATTGCAGTTCGTCACGAGCGGGAGCACAGCGATGTAGAACCCAAGGAGCTGGAGTTGGACCTGTCCGTTTGCGCGATCGAGCGTCTCGAACCGCGCTTCAAAGAGATGGTCCTCGTCTCTCAAGATCGTTTCGAGCTCGGAGAAGAGCGACGCAACGGCAAAGTCTTCGCACTTGGAGATCATCTGCGAACTCGTGAGGTTCCCTTGCGCGTAGAGCATGGCGTGGCGCTGGACGTTGGCAAACTTGTCTTTCATCACAGAGACTGCAGTCATCTTCATCTCTGCGACGACTTTCGACGGGATCGCAGAGATGCCGCCCAGGATGCGGTCGACGTTCACGATGATGCCGCGGAGCTGACTGTCCAGCTGCCGCAAGTGGTCTTGCATCTCGCTCAGTTCGGTGCGAAAGTTCTCTGCGAGCTTGCTCAGCGCAACGAGCACCGGGTCGACTTTCTTCACCGGACCGTTCACGAGCGTGAACACGGACGCCGCGAGCGAGAACGCGACGCCAGCGATCCCAAAGCCGCCTGGGAGCTCGACTAAAATGTCGCCGATGCCTTTGAGCACTTTCCCAACATCATTTGAGGATATCCCAATGAGCGCGCCGTGGAGTCCGTCTGTTGCAGACTTGATGTTCTTGATACGCTCGGATTGCGTCGCTGCTGGGAGCTGGACAAGTGCTGTGACAGCAGCTTCAGTTGAGGTTGCGTTGCGCTGACTCGGTGGTGGAGGCGCTGCAGCTGCAGCTCCAGCATATGCTGCAAAGGCGAGGAACGCGCATGCTACGCGAAACCAGCGCATCGGTACGATCGTCGACTGCGTCGTACTCGCAAGTTTGTGCAATGAAGCGTCATGGTGAAGCGCAACGGAGGCAGAGTCAGTCTTCTTGCAAATGGTACTCGCTCCTCCATGGGACGCTAACAGAGGCAGCAGTAGTGACTTGCAGCGAAACAGAATGTGTCCGCACAGTCGTAGTTGAGGCAGCAAACGTCTCTTGCAGCGCTCTTGCTCATCAATCGAGTGCCTGATTCGCATGGTGTGTCGTTATGGTGGTTGCGTCACGCAGTTCATCAAATGCGCAACGTGCATAGTACACGCTGAAGCGCGATGCCATCGAACTTGCGTGACATGCTGCAACAGCTCACGTCTCTTGGCGCTCGTGCACTACGAAGTTGAAGTGCTTTGCATTGGCACTTTGTGTCGCCGCCGCCACAGCCACTGGTTTTTCCTTTTGGCGCCAGTCATTCAGCGACAAAACCGACGGGTTTCTCAAGGATTCATGCGGACCGACCCGGGTTTGTGTTTCTTTCGTGTTATATTGATTCACTTATATAGGTGCGAATCAATGCGGGTATTCGATCGGGTCTGCATGTTTACGGGTATTGCTGCACGACCCGGGTTTCGCATTTGGCGCGTTGGCTTTCTTGCTTGGCCGCGAGCGAGCGTCTCGCGCGCCGCCATTCAGACTCTTGCCCCGAGGTGACGCGACTGCAACTTGCCTGCCTCTTCGCACGCACGCACGCACGCACGCGCTCGAGTCTCTCGCTCGCTTCAACTACCTACCACTGTCACTCTCTCCCACTCTCACTCTCTCGAGCAACAACGATGAAGTACCTCGCAGTCACAGGCGGCACCGTGAGCGGACTCGGCAAGGGCATCACGATCAGCAGCATCGGTGTCGTGCTCAAGTCGTGCGGCCTGCGCGTGACGTCGGTCAAGATCGACCCGTACTTGAACTGCGACGCCGGCACGATGTCGCCGTTCGAGCACGGCGAAGTGTTTGTGCTCAACGACGGCGGCGAAGGCGACCTCGACCTTGGCAACTACGAGCGCTTCCTCGGTATCACGCTCACGCGCGACCACAACATCACGACTGGCAAAGTGTACCAAGAGGTGCTCCAGAAAGAGCGCCGCGGCGACTACCTCGGTAAGACGGTCCAGGTCGTGCCGCACGTCACGGACGCGATCCAGGACTGGATCGAGCGCGTTGCGCAGATCGGCGTTGACGGCGACGAAGCCGCAGACGTGTGTCTGATCGAAGTCGGCGGTACAGTCGGCGACATTGAGTCAATGGTCTTCCTCGAAGCGCTGCGCCAGTTCCAGTTCCGCGTTGGTCCAGAGAACTTTTGCCTCGTGCACGTCTCGCTCGTGCCAGTGCTCGGATCCGTCGGCGAGCAGAAGACCAAGCCGACGCAGCACGCGATCAAGGAGCTGCGTAGCGCCGGTTTGTCGCCAGACGTGATCATCTGTCGCGCGAGCACGGAGCTCGAAGCATCGACGCGCGCAAAGATCGGCATGTTCTGCCAAGTCTCGGCGAACCACGTGCTGTCTGTGCACGACGTGAGCAACATCTACCACGTGCCGCTGCTGCTCGCGAAGCAGGGCGCCGCGAGCATCTTGCTCTCGAAGCTCCAGCTGATGAACCGCTTCCGCGAGCCAGACCTTGCCGAGTGGTCAGCGATGGCGCACCGCGTCGACAACTTTGCCGAGACGTGCAAGATTGCGCTCGTGGGCAAGTACACGGGTCTCCAGGACTCGTACTTGAGCGTGATCAAGGCGCTCAAGCACGCGACGATGAAGTGCGATCACGACTTGGTGATCGAGTGGATTGAAGCCGGCGACCTCGAGCCTGAGACGAAGCGCACGGACCCGGAGAAGTATGACGAAGCGTGGCGCAAGCTCAAGAGCGTCGACGGGATTGTCGTCCCTGGCGGCTTTGGCGACCGTGGCGTGGACGGCAAGGTCCTGACTGCGCAGTACGCGCGTGAGAACAAGATCCCGTACCTCGGCATTTGCCTCGGCATGCAAGTCGCAGTGATCGAGTACGCGCGCAATGTGCTCGGCTGGACGGACGCGAACAGCGAAGAGTTCAACGGCGCCGCGGAGCACAAGGTCGTGATCTTCATGCCGGAGATCAACCCTGACGTGATGGGCGGCACGATGCGCTGCGGTGCGCGCCGCACGATCGTGCACGAGCAAGACGACCCGTCGAAGCGCTCGCTCGTGTCGTACCTCTACGGCAAGCACACGAAGATCATGGAGCGCCACCGCCACCGCTACGAAGTGAACCCAGAGTTTGTCTCGCCGATCCGCGAAGCGGGTCTCAACTTTGTCGGCACGGACGAGAAGGGCGTGCGCATGCAAGTCGTCGAGCTCGACCGCGACGTGCACCCGTTCTACTTTGCGACGCAGTACCACCCCGAGTTCCAGTCGCACCCGAACGAGCCGTCGCCGCCGTTCCACGGCCTCATCCTCGCGGCGACCGGTCAGCTCAAGAAGTACATCGCAGCGTGCGACGCGAGTGACAAGTGAGCGAGCTCGAGTCAAGACGCACGAGACACACGACTGGTAGACGAAAGCGAGCGTGTGTGTGTGCATTCGTAGTAGATAACAGCCCCGAGCAGCAGCTTCCTCCGTCGTTTGTGTCTCTTCTCATCCGATCCAAGGAGAAGAACCGAACGAATCGCTCGCAGTCGCGCGCCAGCGCACACACACAACACACTCAATCAATAGACACATAGCCTTATTTATCACACGCCAGCCATCGCTGTCGCCTCTGGTCGTCAACCACGCACACTCTGCATGTGCACGAGCGATCGAGTGTGATCTCCACGCATGTGCTGCTGGCGCTCAGAGTCGACAGCTCGTTGACCAACTCACCCGCTCGCCAGCACACACTCTTGCTGGTTGTGTCTTGAAGCGCAAAGTGTGCAATTCCGCATTCTGCACGAGAATGGCGCGAATTCCGCACGCAGAGTGGCTCGATGCGCTGCGGCAGTGCACGGCGTCGCGAACGCTCCACGTCTTGCGCGAGCACGTGCTCATCGTGTATGTCGATCCGCGCGAGACGTTCCATCCGCTCCATGCGCTGCTCCCACGCGTCCGCCACGGACGCTTGCGCAGTAACGCAACTGCGTTCATTGCGATATTGCGATTGCATGCAAGCGTTGCAGCACTGCTGCAAGAGCTGCAGCATGCACACGACGCAAGCGGCAGCGAGCTCGATACTACGCAACTGTACCAAGACGTGCTCGAGAGCCTCGTGTTTGTAGATCAACCAGTCGACGCGACGAGCGCCAAGCGCGCATACGATGCAGGCAAAGCAGTTGCCCACGCAGTGCCGTTCTTCTACCCACGCGAGGTGAACCTCTCCAGCAACGCTCTCTGTACGCTCGTGCCTGACGAAGCGAGTGCGCGGGCTGTGCTCGCAGACATCACGCGCGCAGTCCAGTCGTGCGACGCACTCGACTTTCTCGACGATGATAGCGCGCTCGTCGTCGTGGTCGAGCACGACACAGGCTACGTCGCTCAGCGCTTTGCAGACCGCGTCGTTGCAAGCGTCACTCGCATCACTAAACGCATACACGACGGTTCGGACAGCGTGACGCTCGACAGTGTGCTGGAGACGTACGAAGCCGACCTTGTCGACCAGATGGAGCTCGCTGGCGTCGAGCACGAGCAGCCAGAGCAGCTTACTGTGCGCGTCCAAGCAGGCTTTACGATCCAGCGAGCACTGACGCAGCGGCTCAGTAGCGCCGATTACTCGCGCGACCGACTCCGCGCGACACTTCTGTCGTCGTGGAGCGGCATTGAGAACGTTCGGTCCCTGGGTTGCAAGCCGCCACCGAACTCAGCGTCCCTCGTGTGCATCAGTGGTCGTAGCGACAGCAACGAAGACGCGCGTTTCGAGTCATTGCGCTCATCGTCGGCATCGCTTGCCAGGTCAGCTGGAGCGCCATTTCCAGTGCAAGTGCAGCAGACGATTAGACTGCTCACGAACCTCGAGCGTGTACGTAGTTGGTTATGTTGTAGTGCTTCTCGCCAGTGCGTGTGCTGATGTGTGTTTGTACATGCTCGTACGCTATTGCTATGGACAAGCAGTCAGTAGACGACTCGACATTCAAGTGGCGAGACGACTCGTACCAGGTTGCAGTCAGCGAGTCCGAGCAGAACGACTTTGCACATGCGCTCCAGCAGTTCTTGCGTGCTCCAGAGGCGAGCTCGACAACTTCGGCACTCGACAGCGTCGTCGACACGAACAATACGCTCGAGCTCAACATCGCACTGAACGCGACTCGCGAAGAAGAGCAGCTCACGTCGAGTGTGCGCACTGACTTGGACTTCCTTGAGCGACTCTGGGAGTTTGCGCTTGCAAACGTCACGACAGCAGAGATGGCAGTGATGACTGTGCAAGAGCTCATTGCGACGTTTGTGGGACCAAGAGTCCTCCCGTTCGTGCATCCAGACAACCCGACACGACTCGGCGCGTTCCTCAAGAAAAGAGCCGAGACAAACATCGACAGAGCTGACGATACGATAGCATGGCTCGAGCGGGAGCAGTCTACGTTGTCGAGTCCACGCGAAGCGCTGCTTGCGTTTATGGAGCTTGGTGCGTGGAAGCTCCAGCGCGATGTCGTCGCGTGGTTTGCGCAGATCGGCTTCACGGCAGCCGAGAGTGCACAGATCGTCGAGCAGCTAAAGTTGCAAACGCTGGGAAACGATAGCGCTGAGCGTCAGAGTCGCATTCACGCTCGCGCTACGACCCAGGAACTTGTCGATGTGTGTGCGCTCGCGTGCTCGCTGGGCATGTCTGGTTCGCTACTGCGGAAGCTCGCAAGCGACTGTCTTGGATCTGCTGCGACGCGCGAGTGCAGCGCGGACATGCCTGCGTTTGTCGTGCCGCTGAGCGGGTTCATTCCGGATCGCATTCGCACAAACCTCGGAGGTACGTCCAGTCGAACTTTGACACAAGACCAAGCTCGTATGTGCTCCACTGTACTGACACTTGATGTGATGATGCTGGTGATGGAATGTTGAAGCAGACGCGCTGTTCTGGGACTTGGAGATGTCGTTCGGTGAGCTGATGGAGCGCAGAGTCCGTGTCTGTGAAGCATCGTTCCACTCGAGCTGCACTCCTTCTCAACACTTTGAACGTGAAGGCAGCACTGAGCGCATCGAGCTCAAGTCTGCTCACGCGAGTGTAGATTCGGCGCTTGTCCTCAACAGCCAGACAATCGCGCAGCTCCAGCGACAGCTCCCAGCAGATACACTTCGGCTGCCTGTAGTACAGACGTTTCTACAGCAGCAGCAGGTCGTTGCGCATAGTCTCGACTGCACGCTGCCTCTGTCAACAGGACTCGTGCTGTACGAGAGCACGACACGCACACTTCAATAGTAGAGAAGACTTGCCATCCGCATCCAGACGCGTTGTTCTGAGTACACAGGACATGAACACACATTCGCAGCGGCTTTGCAAGCGAAGCGATCTGGATCCCGCAACATGGCAACACTTTGGCGTGGAGCTGGTCCAAGGAGTCTCTCCAGGACCCTCTCAATGTAGCGATGGTGTTTGTATGCAGTCGCATTAGGTGGAGTACGTGAGCGAGCTATCTCGACATCTCGACTGCGACGTGCTGCTGCTGCTGCTCCAATCGACGCTCGCGCACGCGCCGCATGGCTTCAAAGTACGGCACGAGCAGAACCCCAAGCGTGTACTCGATCAGCACGATCTTGCGCGGCGTGAAGCCTGCGCTCGCGACGCGGTAGCAAAAGCCGCTCCAGGAGTTCGTGATGAGGAAGTAGCCAGCGCGCAGTCCGTCAATGAGGCTCTGGGCAGCAGCGTCGACGTCGCTTCGTGCGAGCGACTGGAGCTCATCGGGCATGTCGACAAAGTCCATCACAATATCGTCGGACCCAGCGACCGGACTGCGATTCACACAGCAAGATAGAGCACACATGCATGTCAGTGCATAGGCGCTTCGGTCTGTTCCTACACACTGCCATCCAGTACGCCATACTCACGTCTGCGGTGGCGCTATCGCACTGCTGGCAGCACTCGGCATAGTGAGTAGCGCGCTGCCAATGCGTGTGCGATTGTGCACTTTGCCGGGGTAGTACATGCTCACAGTGATGCCGACTGCAAAGAGTTCGTTCCGGAGCGACTCTGCGAGTCCACGCAGCGCTTCGAGCGAGCCGCTGAATGCGCTCGAACCAATCGGTCGTGTGAACGCGTCAGCAGCGCTCACGATCACAAACGTCCCGCGCACGCCACTCTCGATCATCGCAGGTGCTGCGTTCCGGAACAGATTCACAGCTCCGTAGTAGCTCGCGCCAGTGTCGCGGCGGATCTGCGCGAGGTCTTGGAGCCATGCGAGTCCGGGTGTTGCGACGACAGCAGCGTGCACGACGTGGTCAGTCACGCGCGCGTGGAACGCATTGGCGTCTGCGACTGCGCGTGCGACTTGTGCAAAGTCACTGACGTCGCAGACAGTGACGAAGACACTGGCAGTCGATGGTTCTGGTGACGCGTCTTGACCGCTGCTGCTGCTCTTGGTGCTGGCTGATGATGAAGCCGCTGCGACTGCTTGCTGGATCTCGGCGCGTGCGAGCTCGAGGCGGTGCATGGAACGCCCGACGAGCGAGATCTTGGCGCCCGCTTTGGCGTACTTCTTCGCGATCGCAAGTCCGATACCTTTCGTTGCACCTGCAGAGTCCAGCAGCAACGAGTGTGAGTGAGCTGTCGTCTGAGCGTGCACGAACATCAACAAGCAGAGATCAGAAGCGCTGCTCGAGAGTGTACCTGAGAGCAAGACGTGCTTGTCGCGCACGTGGAAGCCTGGCGCTGTTGCGAATGTCCAGAGCAGCGATAGCGCGCACAAGCCGGCGTAGATGATCGGCACGAGCCACGCGTCGCTCCACTCGGCCATGGTCGTGTGCGCTGGTGTGATCGCTTAGTTTGGTGCGAGTGCGTCGAGCGTGGCGAGTTGCAGAGTGGCCATGTGAGTCAGTCAGTTGAGTCTGTACTCGCCTCAACCAGTGCGTCATTGCGTGCAATGGTGGACATGACAGCGACCGAGTTTGATAGAGCGCGCGCGCGGCATCCGAGGGACGCGCGGCATCCGAGGGACGCGAGGCACCGGAATGTGCGCGGCGCAGCGGTGCACCGATCGGTATCAGAGAGCACTCCGCCGGTCCCGCACACATGGCGGATCACGCACTACCTGACACGCTCTTGTGAATCGCTCTTGCAAAGCAAAAGCAAGCGGTCGATGTGCTGCTGCTGCTGCGAGACCTCGTACAAGCGACAGCACCAGCGAAATGGACGAGCCTGCGTCTGTGCGAGACTTCGATTCTCCTCAGCAGCGCGATCCACGCGATCGATCTGGCGTACGAGCGGAGCCATTCCTGTAGTGGTTTTGGCATACATCCTCTCGTCATTCACAAGGACTCGAGTGCTTTGAGCACAAGATCGCTTGGACTCACTCTCTTGTTGTAGCCATCTTGGATTTGTCGTCGTCTTGAGACGACGCAGATCTGGGGCATCCGAGGGACAAAGCGTTGTTCGCACGTGATCACATTGTGCGTGACTCGAGCAGGTCCCTTATCGCCATCTCTCGCGCGAGGCCCACATCGGGGTCGTAGCAGAAGCGAGACGCTTGCTGGAGTAACGCGCCATGTACAAAGTACTTCACCTGCGCAGCAGACTTGCTCGTGCCGATGTACTTTGCGACATCAGTCCATAACGTCAGTTCCAACTTCCTGAAGGCGCTGACGCGCTGTGCTCTTGCTTGCTCCATGACCGACCGTAGCTGAGGGAAGACATTGGACCATTTGGTCCAAATCATTCGTTATTACTGCAAATAGACAGGATACCGTTTAGAATTACAAAAGTGGCCATGCTAGGGATTGGGTTTGAAATATTTACGCAATCTAGCTGCAATTTTGGAAATTGGCCAGGATTGGTTTGAAATATTTCGCAATCTAGCCGCACTATACAGAAACGAACAATTTGTATACGCAAACGAGCAATTTGTATACACAAACGACAAAAACTATACACAAACGAGCGTATACTAGTCCATTTCACATTTCTAATTTGGTCCAAATCAAAATTTGAAACATGTCCAATTTGGAGAACTTCGAGCCACAGATTCATATTGGTGTGGTGCACTCGAAATTGGATCAAACCCAATGTTTGGTACTTAATTAATATGTATCAACTAGTGTTTTTTCTTTGTAAACCCATTACACCCATTGTTTTGATTTGTGAACCCAACCCACAACCCAAGAAACCAAAATGCTTACCCAACCCACTAACAGTTGTCCATTAAGCCAAGTCAAAGAGCCACCAATCAGCATACAAAAATCAAGATAAAGGATTGGTCGATTTGGGTTAATAGTGAGTCTTTCTACCACGGTGCTGGTGACCTCGATGCAGCGCCTTGGCATGGACGCAACGAGTATTCTCAACGTCTCGCTGCTTATGTTGTTCCACGCGTTAATCACTGCTGCATTCACGTCGCTCACATTTGAGTACAGACGCCTGTTTGCGTACATCACACGAGACGCAATGGACCATAGGTTCTCGATCAGGTTGCAATCTGGCGAGCGCGCTGGCCACTCATCACAGTGATGTCTTGGTCGCTGAAGAAGGCATGCGTCCAATGATCCGTGTGGATCGGGGAGTTGTCCTGCTGCAGGACGAAGTCGGCGGCGAAGTGCAAGTTCGAACGGATGCAAGTGCTTCGAGGGTGTGTGTGTGGTGTAACGACCACAGCAAAATCTTTTCCTCAGTTGCAGACCCTTACCGCTCCGTCGTATACCAGGCTGCAGCTCGCTGCCTGCTTTACCGGCGTGTCGATCGGGCTCACTCTTGGGTAGGAAGGCGTCACGGGTGAAGATCCAGGGACTTTGGTGGGCGTGCGGTCTCGCTTGTGAGGCGATACGC
>JAASFL010000006.1:0-84223 GCA_023333735.1 Globisporangium takayamanum
CTATTGCCTCGCTCGCTCACACAGTCACGTTCATGCGTCTGGGTCGGGTGCGCGGAGAGCTCGACGCCGCTTGCAAGGCTCTTGCTCGCTCGTCACAGCCGCGACGCCATAGTAATAAGGATCCGCAAAGCGCTTACACAGTCGGCATTGCCGACTGGTCGTGCTGCGCGAGGTCGTGAGACTCGGCGCCATCCGTGTGGTCCCCAAACATCGGTCCCTGGCCCTTTTCCTTCTTGTGCTGCACTTTCAAGCGCTTGCGACCGACTTGGAAGCCGTTCATGCCCTTGATCGCAGCGTCCGCGGACGGTGCATTGTCGTAGCTCACGAAGCCTGGACATGGCAGCGATTGGCGTGTTAGCGAGCGGTTCCAATACAAGATACAAACACACAACTGCTACGATGCAAAGAACCGAGTACGCACCAAAGCCGCGACTTCTCCCCGTCTCCTTCTCCACCATAATGCGCGCGCTGATGACGTTTCCGAACGTAGCGAAGTAGTTGAACAGGTCCTGGTTAGTCATGTCGTTCGGGATGTGGAACACAAAGAGGTTGCAGCCCGGCGGGCCTGCAGACGATCGGTAGAAGCGATGCGAGCGCAGGATGTAGTGGCGAGACACGCCATGTACAACGTCGATCCATACAGTTCATGATGCACTTTAGTACACATACGCACGATATAGAACAATAGAGATCCATGGACGCTTGCTTACCTTGGCCGCTCTCGGTCGTCTGGATCGGCGGACCTGGACCTGCGACTTGCGGCGCGTAGCCTACAGTGACACAGTAGAGAGAGATCGCGTGTGTTAGAGGAGTCGGCATGGCAGTTATGCATGGCAACAACAACAGACAGATAGAGAGAAACAACAGCAGCAAAGGACGGACCGTAGTGCTGCGGGTACGGGTACATGTACCCAGCGCCGCTGTACGGGTTCGGATACGCGGCGATCGGCTGGCCGTACGCGGCTTGCGGGTACTGACCGTACGGCGACGCGCCGGCTGCGAGAGTGAGGCAGCAAGAGAGTTAGTGCGATCCATTGGTGCATTTGCGATAGGAGACTGCGTGTGAAGTGATGTGAGAGCGCACCTTGCTGGCCTTGCACAGGCGCTTGCTGCGCTTGCGGGAAGCCAGCGATTGCACCAGCCGAGCGCGGGATCTCGGCTTGCGGCGCAGCGAGCTCAGCCGGACTAGCGAGAGGAACGCAATAGAGAGCACATACAAGCAAGCACGCGTTAGATCGACTGGAAGCGATACACACGCAGACGCAGCAGTAGCGCGATGCGATCTTTGCTGCGCTTTCATTCGCGTCGGCGTTCGCTGCAGTGATACGATCACTATTTGCTCGCTTACGTGCCGCTGTTGCAACTCCATCATACAAGTACGCAGGAACGCACCGTTCCCACGTCGATTCGCCCGTGACGCTGTTGTAGTAGTACTTGCGTCCGTTCGGGGCGCTGTGCTCAGACCACTGCGAGCCGAGCGCAGCAGCGCCGTCAGCGCCTTGTTGCGCGTCCACTTGGTCGGCCATAGCGATCTTGTCGTTCAAATGCAGAGAGGCAGAGGAGATGCAGAGATGGACGATGGCGGCGAGAGCAGCAACGTCGTCGTCGTCGTCGAACGAAGAGATGGAGGGAGGGGAAGAGCTAGGAAGAGAGGAAGGGGGACGCCGAGAGCGAGAGATAGCGAGATCGCGCGCTTGCTTGCTTGCTGCCTCCACCACCGCTTTGCTGCGTGCTTTCCGGTTGTTTTTGCGTGCGTGCGGCTCACGAGAGCTTTTTCGCAAGGCGGCCGATGTAAGATACCACAAATGCAATCATAGTGAATGCAAGTACATCGTTGAGAATATGGTAACTTGATTTTTGTATGTGATAAACACAATTGTTTGTTGTCCCGCGTGTTCCGAATTCCTTGCGAGGCAGCAATTTAAGATACCGGTTCCGCTGCGGTCTGCGCGAACCGTGCGCGGTTCACTTGCGTTCGTGTGCACCACATTAGATTTTCAAAAAGCGGTACCGGATTATACTCTCGTAGAATGACTCATACAGACTTCAAGAGTGGAATCTTGTCACTCGAGTTAGCTAATGTCTGCTTGACCACTGTATGCAAAAATCCAATCTCGAAAGGCGTTACATGTGCATGACGCATGTACCGCAGCAAGAAGCGATTGTATGCGCACGGAGCTGCAGTGCTATAGCTACTCAACGTATCGAGGTGTTGCCAACAGCACAACAACAAGAACGCTGCTTGCAATGCACAGCATTGTGCACACCCAATGCTGATGCCTTGCCCAAACAAGACGTCATCCGAGGGTCATTCAACAGAGGTGGGTTCAATCGATAGAGCCAGTCCCGCACGAACCGACCAGAAACGAGTCAGTGCGCGGAAACCAACCAATCAGCTTTGCGAGAGTACTGCCGAGTGCCGCACAAGTTGCGAGCATGTCGGGTGTTTCATCGATCTCAATGCAATGCACAGTCGAAATCACAACTCACCCACTTTATCGTTTTTTTGAAGCAGCAACTTGAGCGACCGCTTGCAGTTGGGAGAGAGATCTGGCATTTTCATCTTGCGATTTGTATCGCCAAGTGTGCACTGGAGCGTCCTCGCACTGGCCCCTTTCCGACGAGCTGCAACGAGCGACGACAACCGTGCGTGACCACCAGCAGCACTGACACTCACACACGCAAGGCTCGCTCGCACCACCACCTCCGCATTCCCCATTCTTCCTCGCTGAAGTCTCCTTTCGTGTTCGCTCGCAGCCGCAGCAGCTCTACCAGCACTTTGCAGCAGCAGCAGCACTAGCAACCACAACATGGCGCGCAAGGCGTTCATCATCGTCGGCGTGCTCGTCGTGATCGGCATCGTCATTGGCGTGATCGTCGCGGTCACGGGCGGCAGCTCGAAGGACGCATCGACCTCGAGCGGCGGCAACAGCTCAAACCTCGCGGGCAACAGCACAGACTCGTCGGTCGCCGGCAAGGTCTCGCCAGCAAACGTGTCGGACGACTCGCTCCTTGGCGGCAACTCGAGCTCGACGTCGAATGAGTCGACTGTGCTCGAACCGAGCTCAAACCCCGAGACAGGTACGTTCACTCTTTCTGCTACAACTGCGCGAGGCTGTCAGGTTGGGCGTGGCAGTGCGAGTCAATTACTCGCATCATGGTCGTGATTAAAAGTGTTCTAATCAGGATCGGTTATGATTGTGTTGATGCTGATTCACAGTCACGAAGGCGTTCTCGCTCCTTGCGATTGGCGACTGGGGCGCGACGACCGACAAGCCGGGCTCGTGCTGCAACAAGTACCGCAAGACTGCGAACGGCTCGCTCGAGCTCAAGACCGACTACTGGGCGCAGATCAACGTCGCGGAGATCCTCTCGCAGTCGGCTGCTGCAACGTCGCCGCTTGCGATCATTGGCCACGGTGACAACATCTACTGGAACGGCGCTGGTCCAGATGACATTGCGTACCGCATGCAGACGACGTTCGAAGACGTGTACAACCAAAAGTCGCTCGACGGCATCCCATGGATCAACGTCGTCGGGAACCACGACCTCGGTGGCTCGGACCACATCTGCGGCGACGTTGACTACCAGTTCCGCAGGTGCAAGAGCGTCGAAGAGATGCTGTCGTACTTGGACAAGAAGTTCACGCTCCAGGCGAACTACAAGAGCCCGAACGCGAACCGCTGGCGCTTGACCGACCACTACTACAAAGAGTCGATCGAGAAGAACGGCGTGTCGGTCGACATCTTTAACATCGACACGAACTACGCCGACTCGCACGGCGTGATGCAGATCTGCTGCCAGTGCTACGGCTTTGTGAAAGACAAGGGCTTGCCAGAGAAAGAGTCCAAGGCGCTCGGGAACACGTGCAACGACGTCTTGCCTGGCGACCCGCTCTGCGCCGGTGGCGACAAGGCAACGTACGACGCGTGTGCGAACACGGTCAAGAAGTGGTGGGACCAGTCGCTCGTCGGGATCAAGAAAGACTTGGCGGCGTCGAAAGCGACGTGGAAGATCATCAACTCGCACTACTCGCCGCACTTCCACATGAGCGAAGACAAGATGAAGGAGTGGTACATGATCACGAAGGAGTACAACGTGCACATTTGGATGAACGGCCACACGCACGGCTTCAACCACGACATCAGTAAGTGGGGCACGCACTTTTACGAGAACGGCGGTGGCGGCGGCATCCAGAGTGAGACGTCGGGGCACCCACCAGAGGTTGCGGAGAAGTTTGTCGACCACGCGTGGATCGCACCGGGGAACCCGTACGGCTTCTTTGAGCTCCACGTCTCGAAGGACTGGATCCGCACCGAGTTTGTCACGTTTGACAACAAGTGGGTCTTTAGCGAGACGAAGAACGAGATCGTGAAGGGCGGGTACAAGAAGGGCCACTGCTGGCACGTCCCAGTCACGGGTGGCAAGGGCCGCGAGTGCAAGGCCGCAGCAGCGTCGGCGTAAGCGTCGGGTGTGCGTCGAGTGCCTCATGACGCAGTACTGTCTCGACCATTTTGCCAACGTGTAGTCGTGCACCGATGCATTTCAACAACAACAATGAATCGCACTGTCTGCGACGTGTGGCACCATCTTGTTTGTATGGAGACGTTGTTAAATATGAGTTCGCTCACTTAAGGATCAGCACGGACTGGCGACGATGCAATGTCGATCATCGTGATCTCAATCGGTTGTGGGACTTTGCCATCAGTGCTGTGTCGATTCGTGTCGTCGTGGTCGATCTGGTTGTCTGAGAACGTGCTCTTGAGCCGCTTCGCCTCCAGCTCAGTCGGCGCTTGGAGCAACACAGACTTGCGCTTGAGCGCAATAGTCTCGAGCTCTGGCGACCGCGAGTCGTTCGAGTCGCTCGTGACTTCTTCAACGTCATCGGCATCGACATTGCCATTGCTGTGCACTATGATGCTCGGAGGTGCGTCGCGCCTCGTGACCTGGACAGTCGTCGTCTTCTGCTGCTTGACAGGCTCTTTCGTATTGCGATCGGTGGGGTTTGCCTCGTTCTCTTCTTCGTCGTCATCGTCAGCAACAACGACGCGGTTGCGCCGGCGCTGCGTCACGCGCAACAGCGCAAGCTCGTGCTGCAGCTCGGCGATCGTCGCACTCAGTCGCGCGTTCTCGCTCTGGACCTGCGCAACGTACGCTTCGGCTTGTGCGCGCATGGCGATGCGCTCGTCATTGAACTGCGCAGTCAGCTGCGTCTCAATGTTGTACACGTACTCCTTCGCGTCTGCCAAGAGCTTTGCATGTGCACAGCCAAACTCTGCGATGCGCTTGAGCTGTTCGTCTGTGGTATACACATGAATGTGTGAGTGTATATGTCAGTATACGTGGTACACATGGAAGATATACATAGGGTATACAGACGACGTACTCGCAAAGTGCGCCTCCGTGCGTGCAACGACGTCGTGCTGCCAGCGCTCGAGCTCTGCGACGCTGACTGTGATCATGCGCTCGTGTAGCGGCGTTTCTGTTGTCTCGGGTGCCTGTGAGTTGGTAGCCGTTGCAGATGCGTTGGCTGACGCTGTCATGGGATCACTTGGTACTGGTCTTGGAACCTGTTGCTGCTGCTGCTGCACGAGAGTCTGCTGATGCTCAAGTGGTTTAGACTGCGGCAGTCGACTTGATGCTGGTAGTGACACTGTCGGAGATGGAGCGAGCGCTGGCTCTACGTTGCTGTTGGCATTGATTGCGACGGACTGCGCAGTCTTCTCGCTGCTCCAGCTGCTGCTGTTGTGCTGCTGCTCTTTCTGTGGCTTGAACTGCGGAACTCGACTCGGTAACGACGCCTCTGGCGATGGAGCAGGCGCTGGCACTGCTAGGCTATCGGCTTTAACAGCGTCTGGTGATAGTACCATCGGCTCTGGTCTAGCGCTGCGATCGCGTGCGTTGCTCAGCTGCGTCGGATCAAGTAGCGACTGTGCGTGAGGGACAGAAGATGGCGTCGCTGATGCCGGCTCCCTTCTTGGTACCTCTGCGGATGGCGATGGTGCAGCTACTGCCTCAGGTTCCGCTTCTGCTGTTGCTGCTGGTGGTGGCAGTGTGAGTCCGTACTGTTGAGTTTGCGTATGTGGTGCTGTGACAGAAGGTGCTGTTGCCAATGCCGGATCGCTTGGTGCACTCTCTGGTTCTGCTGGCGGTGGTCCTGGTGTGAGTGTCTTCTCTTCTGCTGTCTGCTGTGGTTCTGCTGCGCTCTCTCGCTGCTGCTGCTTCTGCTGATCTTGATCATCTTGTTTCGCCTCGTGTTGCTGCTGCTCTTGTGTCGTACTAGCGCTTCCATGCGTCGCGTCAGTTGGTCCAGACACTGGAGCCTCAGGCGGTTGCTTGGTGACCACGGACTGCTGCTGCTGCTGCACTGGTGGGACTGATGCCGCGACAATGAGCGCTGTCACCAACGCTTTGCACTCGTTCGCCGTGGACTCCATTGACGCACCGGTGTCGCGCGCCTGGATCGTTGCTGCTGCTGTCGCAACTGCATCAGCCGTTGGCGATGGCAGCACCTGCTGGACCCCTGTGTTTGCTGTAGCTGCTGCTGGTTCTGCTGTGTTTCTTGGCGATGTCGTTGTGGATGGTGGGCGTGTGCTCGTGCCAGTCGCAGACGCCATGGTCGACGCAGTCGGGCTCATCGGCCGCGGCACGTTCATAAAGTTGACGCCGACGCACCGGCGCGGCAACGAAAGCTTCCTGCGTCCCATTCCATCCACACTTGTTGCTGGTCTGCTGGTCTATTGCTGTGTGCAGCAATTTGCGATGGCGTGGTGACGTTCGATTTTGATATAGGTATAACGTCTCAAAAGTCGAATGCTGCACTTGGGCATGTGATTTGATTTGACTATCGGAACAGGACATACTCTGGTTGTCTGCTCCAGGACACTCGCGTCTACGACGCGTCCGATAGAGCCGATGACGATCGCACAATGCGCGCTGCGTCCGATACACACGAGCAACTGTTAGTTCGGTGATTAGATGCACAACACGTGACGCAACTGCAGACGCACCAGCGAGCACCGCAGCGCCAAAGCCATTGTCAATGTTCACGACACCGACACCAGGCGAGCACGCGTTCAACATCGTCAGTAGCGGCGCCAAGCCACCAAACGCTGCGCCGTAGCTGCGTATAACGCACAAACAAGTGTCAGCACTCTCTCTGAAGGCTCATGATATAGACAGACAGGTAGGTTCGTTGATGGCGTCTTCACGCACCCGACGCTCGTTGGCACTGCGACGACTGGACTCTCGGTCAGTCCGCCCTGTTACAAGTCCATCCAGACAGCCACGCGTTGTCAGCAATGCCATCGAACCAGCACGGAGCCTCTGCTGAACGCACCACGACGCCTGGGAGCGCGCCGTCCATGCCCGCGACGCAGATCGCAACGTCCGACTCGCGCAGCACGTGCACATTGCGCAGTAGACGATGGATCCCTGCGACGCCGACATCGTAGAGCCGTGTGACGCAGTAGCCAGCGAGCTCTGTTCACGCAGTCGAGTCGGTATCGTGAGAGTGGAAGGCTCTTGTAGGAGACACTCTTGTGTCAATGCGCGACGGTGCGTACCGAGTGTGATCGCTGCTTCTTCTGCGACTGGCAAGTCCGACGTTCCTGCACACAGGACGCTGACAACACCGCGCTATGCAGCAGCATCGATGCCAAGTCTGTCAGTGCCTCCTCTGTTCGCTGTTGCTGGTGTATGGTCCTAGGACATCGTCATCTGCTTCTCTCTCTGTGTGACTACGCACCTGTGTTGGCTTGGCCGTGCCGGTCTGAGAGCTCGCATGCAAGTCGCGTGACGCCAAGATCCGCGCTGTCGGGTAGTAGTAGAACGACAGCTCCTGCTCGACAGTGTTAGTCCGACCGTCAGCAGCCTCGAAGAGCTCCGCTCACTGTGATAGAAAGACATTGAGAGCTAGCAGTCTTACAGCGTCAATGAGTGCGAGGATCGCGTCTGCGCTTGTCGATGTCACGCGCGTCGCCATGACGTTCTTGTCGACGCCAGTGCGCACCATGCGCTGGAGAATGTCGGCGACTTGCTCGCTCGTCTTGCCTTCGGCGTAGACGACTTCAGGGAAGCCAGTGCGCGCAAACCGGTGCGTATCGATCTTTGCAAAGCCACCGACGTCTTCGTACTCGAGACTGCGGCACTGCGCTGCAGCATCTGCTGGTAACACCTTCAGCAGCAGCAGCGTCATCGAGATACAGAGTCGTAGAGTGTGTGAGTCGACTCGATTCAATGAGGTCTGCACTACAAGCTCAGGTTCCATGTGCACCTGTCCAGCAGCGACTTGCTCGAGCAAACGCACGAGCGGTGCATTGCGATTGTCGCTATGCAAAGAGCGTGCTCGCATGCGCAGTGGAGCAACCGCTCGCGCTGGTCGCAGCAGCCGCATCGCCATGATCGCCTTCGTCAACGTCGATGTGATTTGGATCGGATTTGATGGACTACATGCTCAAAATGATTATTGTCACAACTATACTTTAATACAGTCAAACGCTCGCCTTCTACTTGCGATTTCTTGCATGCGCAGACAACAAGTCAGAGCGAGTGAGCAAGTGACGATGACAAGCAGCACCAGCAGCGCTGCGTGTGTGCGCTGTGCGTCGCTCAATGAGCAGGTACAAGCACTGCAGCGCGAGAACGACGCATTGCGACAGCAGCTCGCACAGCTCCAGCGCACTCATAGCAGCAACCGTCACGACAGTGTTGCACAAGTAGCGCAGCCACACACGACTGTCGCCACTCCATCGCCATCGCCATCGCCATCATCTCCTGATGCAAACTCGACGCCAAGCGAGACGTACTCGGCGATGACGCGTGCGCAGCTCCAGCGCTACGGCCGTCAGATGCTCGTGAAAGAGCTCGGGATCGAGCGTCAGCTGAAGCTCCAGCGAGCGCGCGTGCTCGTGATTGGTGTCGGTGGACTCGGCTCACCTGTGGCGCTGTACCTCGCAGCGATGGGCGTTGGACACCTCGGACTCGTTGACGACGACCGCGTCGAGCGCTCGAACCTCCATCGGCAAGTCATTCACGACGAGTCGACGCTCCACGAGCTCAAAGTCGTCTCAGCGCAGCAGCGCATTGCGCAGCTCAACCCGGACGTCGACTGCGCCGTGTACCCAATACGGCTCACAGCAGCGAATGCGCTTGCGCTCATTGAGCAGTACGACGTCGTCGTCGACGCGTCCGACAACGTCACGACGCGGTACTTAGCGAACGACGCGTGTGCGTTTGCATGCAAGCCGCTCGTGTCAGGCAGCGCGTTGGGGCTCGAGGGCCAAGTCACAGTGTTTGCGCTCGACAAGGTTGGCAGTCCAACTGGGTGCTACCGGTGTCTGTACCCAACGCCGCAGCCGTCGGCTGCAGCGATGAGCTGTGCCGAGAACGGCGTCGTGGGCGTCGTGCCAGGCGTGATTGGGTGTCTCCAAGCCATGGAGACTGTCAAAGTCGTGACGGGCATGGGCGAGCCGCTCGTCGGTGTCCAGTGCATCTACGACGCGTACGATGGGCAGTTCCGTCGCCTTCGTCTTCCAAAGATGCGTCGTACTGACTGCAGCGCGTGCAGCTCAAGCGCAAGGAGCCACGCGCCAGTGCGACTGCGCACTGAGGGCTTCACGTGCAGCACTGATGCGCTAGCAGCACTCGCACCAGTGCACCGCATCAGCGCGAGTGTATTCCGCACACTCCGCCAGACCAGCGCACCCAGTAGCTACGTCCTCCTTGACACGCGCACGCGCCAGCAGTTTGACATGGTGCACTTCCCAGAAGCGCTGCACGTGCCGTTTGAGACGCTGGCGCAGTGGCAAACGCAGGAGACAGAGCCGCAAGCGTTCTGGCAGCGCATTCAGGACGTTGTCCAGTCATCGAGTCCGTCTGCTGGATCAAGTGATCCGGACGGACACGAGCGCCGAGTCGTTGTGATCTGTCGCCGCGGCGTTGACTCGGTCACTGTGACGCACTGGCTCGTGAACAGTGGCGCAGCAGCAGCGGTCGTGAACGTCGACGGCGGCTACGAAGCGTACGCTCAGGACGTCGACAAGACGTTCCCCATGTACTAGCGCGCCATGGACTGTGTAGTGTGTATGTGTGAATGCATGCAAGCGCTCTAGGACGTCCTCTTCCCTGCTCTCTCTCTAGCAGCTCAAGAGCCCTTCGTTGAGTGCGTGGTAGTCGACACTCTTGCGCGCGCGGCGCGACCGCGTGCTCGCGTCGTCTGCACTTGCACTGGCGTTGCTCCTATTGCTCGTCTTCTTGGTCGCGCGTGGGACGTAGTCGTCCGAGTCGTCCGAAGCGTCATGATGCCCAGCAGCAGCAGTCCGACTGTCGCCATCAACGTCGCCACTGTCGCTCGCTTCTGCCTCTTCGTCGCTGTCGGCTTTGCCAGCAAACAGCGCGTCGTTGAGTGCGCGGTAGTTCACTTGCGTGCGCTTGCGCTTGCCGTGGACAATCAGCGCTGGGTCCAATGCGTCGTCGTCTGGTCCGTCGTGCGTCTCAAGTCCCGACTGCTGCGCTTGCGACTGCGTGTCCAGCGCCTTTGCTCGAGCGATCGCAGCGACTGCGTCGCTTGTCTCGAGCATCGCAGTCGTGTCGTCGTAGTAGATCACTTGCCAGTGCGGCGCGTGGTGATCGACCAAGACGCCAAGGACGACGTCGCCAGTCGTGGCGTCGACCTTTGCGACGCGCTGACCGAGCGCAATCGACTCTGCCGCTTGCGCCTGTTGTGTCGTGCGCGACCGCATCGAGCGTCTAGCAGACGATCACGACCATAGCCTGTGTCAGGGACTCGTACAACGCCATCGCTAGCCTCTGTCCTAGGTCATTGAGACGCACCGGTGCTGGTCAATCACGTCCGACTTGCGCAAGTACTGCAGCTCCTGGTCGCTCACATGCTCCTCAACGAGCGTCAGTGGTGGCAGTGGCGAGGACCCGCCACCTGCACTACCAGCGTATTCGTGGTCACTGTCTTCGTCCGAGCTCTCGCTGTCCTCACTGCCATCGCTGCCGTCACCATCGCCGTCGCCATTCTCTGGTTCAAAGTCGTCGTCGTCGTCTTCGTCGTCGAGTCCATCGAGCAGTGCGCCGCCAGTCGCGTGGCTCGCACTGCCACTCACGACGTCTTGGAGCTCAGGGAAGAGCTCGCTGACCGTGTCGTACGTCGTCCCGAACGCCGAGTTCACGAGCTTGAGCGACTTGAAGACTGCGAGACAGACTTCGCAGTACCAGAGCTCGTCGCCAACTGGGATGTCTTTTGTCGCAACGGGCGGCGACTGGCACTGCTGGTGGTATGCGCGCGCACAGCCGTCGCTGTCGCAAATCAAGATGTCGTTGTCGTCTGCTGCGTCCGTGCTCCCGCAGCGCGAGCAGTAGATGTCTTCCGGCAACGGGAGATGGAACGCTGTTGCGTCTGCGGCCAATTGCGGGTACTGCGTATCGTTCGCGTGCAAAGACTGGAGCTCCGTGAGCGTCTGGACAACTGCGCGCTTGTCCTGGAGGATCTTTGCAGTCGCGTTCGCGAGCTCTTGACTCGGCTTGAGCTTCTCGCGACTCGCGTGGCGCCAGCCCTCGGCTTCGTACGCTTCGACGAACGCGAGCGTGTACCGCAGCCGCTTCACTTGCCCACGCACGCGCGCTTCGAGCGTCTTGTACGTCGGTTGTACTGGCACTGGAGGCTTGTCGGTCGTGCGCTCTGGCAGCGACTGGTGCGTAGTTAGAGAGCCAACTGAAGCGCTCGAGTCGCGAGCCATTGGCTCTGGACCTGTGAGCGCAGGAGCTGTCTTGGTGCGACGTGCGCGCACGCGAATCCGAGTCGGTGGAGAGAAGACCGCTGGGGCTTTGCGTGCGCGCTGGACACGTCCAGCAGCAGCAGCCGATGTACTAGCAGCACCAGTCGGACTGTAGGAGGTCGGTAGTGAAGTGATCGCGATCGTAAAACATCCATCCATACAGTAGCGAGTTGGTATGATCCAGTCTGGCAGTCAGAGCTCGAGTGTCGGCGAGTAGCAATAGCGATGGACAAGAGGCACTGGAGCGTACATGGTGTGGGCACTGGCGTCTGCGCCTACGTTCTTCTTCCGTGGCATTGTCGTCGTAGTCGTGGCGAAGGTGCTGCAGAGTGAGGAGGTCGTCGATTTGCTCGGTTCGTGACGACGGATCAACGGATTGACACTGCGACAGCCAGACAGAATGGCACACACACGCATATCAGTTTAGACAGCAATGGTGCGACGCGATCAACAACGACGCTGAGTGTGTGTGGAGCATGTGCTCATTTGTAAGAGCTCCTGCAGGAAGATCCGATCCACATGCAAGTGCACTTGCACTTGCTCACATACACGCTGCACAAAGGACGCACCAGGGTCACGGCAAGTACTTGCGTTGGTGTCTGCGAAGACTAAGGTCGAAAATGAGGACAGTGCTATGTGAATTGCAAAAATTAACGATTGTAGACAGACAAACAAAATATTTGCATATATAGTACGTCACAGAGTGTAGCCATATCAATTTTGAAATTCACGAAACACTGAGTCTTCAAGTTGACTTGAGTGCCGTCATGTCATGCCTCTTGAGCAGCTCTTTCGCAGTGACGGTAGCAGTACTGCTGATGCTTGGTTTGGACTGGTGCGTATGTGGCTGCTGCTGGTGGTGGTACAGTCGCCACCGCCTGAAGCTTGTCGAGTGTGTCTGGGCTTTGCTTTCGCCAAACTCTTTGCTCTACCGCGTCGCCGCTGTCTACTCGCGTCGATCAGCGGCAATACGCGCGCGATCGATGCTTGTCGCTGCTTGACACACTGCAATTGTGTCATCTTGTCTGGAAAGCGCTCCCACAGCAGCTGCTGCTGTGTGCGACGCGTTTGCTCGCGGGACTGCGTGAACAGCAGTGCGAGCTGACGCAGTTGCTGCTGCTGGCGGTCTGTTCGCAGCAGCTTACATAGTGCGTGCAGATGCGGACGCACTGTGCATCGGTAGCAGTGCGTTCGGAATGCGCGCTGGATCACGCGCGTCGCCCGCACGCGATGGAGACGAAAGAGGAACAGCCGCGTCGCGCGCTGGAGCCGAGCGCGGCACGTCTCGACAAACGCAAGGTACACAACATGGCGTCGGTACGCGCGCTGGACAATCAGTGCTGCAGCGATCTGCTTCTTGAGCAGCCACACGAGAAACTTGGCACGCTCGAGCTGGTTCGCCGCGCTCGCGATCGCGTCCAGGATCTTCTGCACACGCCGCCTCGCGACGAACCCGCGCACGATCCGCTCGATCTGAGTCGCTGCAGCGTGCCACGACCGCAGGAGCTGCTCTTGTGCGTCCAGTAGTGCTCTCGTGCGCGTCTCAACGACGTCGCCAAAGCCATTGAGCTCACTGTGGGGCCACAAATGGCGTCTGCGGTCGCGCACATCAAAGTTCGCATTCGCTGTCCGCTCAGGTAAGTACAACAGCGGTTTGGCTGTCGCAAAGCGGTTCCTGGCAAAGCCAAGCACGCAGCGTGAGCGGCATCAACCGTACGATCAAGATGACTGGACTGTGTGTGGTGCACTAGCTGACAGAAGCGCTCACCATGCTTGGAGACTGCCTTGAAACACCTCGGCGTCTGGAGCGCGTTGCTTATACACCTCTGTGTAGAGCGCGAGGTCGTGCGGCTGGAGCTGCATCGTCGATATCGAGCTGATTGACGTTGCTGGCGCTGTCATCGCTAGGAGCATCCGCACCGTTGCGAGACAGACAGCGGCAACAAGGAGCGGAGCGCACTTGGGCACTCGACCTCCGGAACTCCAGACCCAAGGACTTCGGACTCGAGCCATGCAGCCATATAAAAATAGGGAACCGAGCTCGGTCCTCGGATCTGACCTGACACGCAGGCGCACGCGCCATGGCTCGCACGTGAGCGAGACCCGGTCATTCTGTGTGCACGCTCTCTCGCTCCGAGTCTCCTTAGCAGCACTTGAACGAGCGGAAGGAGACGCGATGAACCGCGGGTCGCACGCGGGTTTCTGCACGTTCGACGAGCGCAATGCAGGCGGGCGGTTCCAGACGCAGGCAGAGCTCAAGCACTTCAAGCACGTGCTCGCGACAACGCGGTCGAACGTAGACAACGGCGAGAAAGGTACTGTTGCGCGTTGCCTGCACGTTTAGCGCTGGTGCATCTGCTGGCTGGCTGGTATGAGACCACTTGAGACGCACTGACAGACACTCGTGCTTGCACAAATGGTGGCGATGACCACGTAGTCGATGAGATCCAAGGCGAGAGTCCAACGTACGTGCGACTTCGGCTTCTTGTCCGCACACACTAGCGATTGCGCTCTCACAGTCGTGACGCTTGGCTCTGACGCGGACTCCTGTATGCAGGAAGCGCCGAAGTGAGACCCTGAGCACGTTTGCTCGCCGCATGAAGACCGAGCGAGAAGCGCACGAGCACCGCATCGCAAACATGAACCGCCGGATCACAGACTACCACAACAAAGTCGGTCGCACTGACAGAGTCGACAGCGTTGACTGAGAAGGTAACTCGCAATGCTCTTTGCCTCGCTCACATGGTGTCTCGACTGCCCATGACAGGAAGACGATCGGCTCCACGCGAGCACCGTCACGACGAACTTTCCTGCGATGCACCCGTCGACTCAGAAGATCTCGCCTGGCATCGCCATCCGCATTCGCTTGTACGTCGAGTATGCGCTCGTCTGTCCGCTGGCGCTACTGCTGCTGCTCACACTGCGTCTGCTGCTGTTGCTCTGCCTTCGTAGCCCAAAGCCGCCAAACACGCTCGTTATGGCCAAGCACTCGCCGTCGAGCCATCCGCGCGAGAGTACTCTGCCATCGTCGTCGTCGCCTTGGAGAGCGGGCGGCGACGACTCGCTGCACTACACGAGCAAGACCGAGCGCGATCTGTACTGCGACGCGCTACTGCAGTACATTCGCCAGCAACGCGACGATCTGTACCCACAAGCGAGCAGCGAGCACAAGTCGACTGGCGCGGACGCAGATGAGAACGATGACTTGATGCCGCAGCGCGAGGTTGTCGCGATCAAGCCACTGCCGCTTGGGTGGGAGGAAAAGACGGATGCAAAAGGCCGCGTGTTCTTCGTCGACCACATCAATCGCCTCACGACGTGGACTGATCCGCGCCAACAGCAGCAGCAGCAGCAGTCGTCACCATCGCCGCACTCGCCTGCTACGCCTCGGAGTCCTGGTCACTCGAGTTGCTCGAGTCGACAGAGCAACAACAACAACAACAACAACAGTAGCCACTCGAACCTCTCGATGCTCGGCGCTCACGTGCTGCAAGAGTGAGTGCGTGCGTGCGATAGTCGAGGAAGAGGAGGGACACGAGAGTAGCAAGCAAGCGAGACATCAATAGAGAGAGAGGATCATCAGTGAGTGTGGTGTCCTCAGTCTCATTCTCTTGCGAGTCAAGCCCCTAGCAAGTGAGCAACATGAAGCAGCACAGACGACACAGTCACACAGCCCACGAATGACCGCGATGGAGAGAAAGAGAGAGTAGGCGGTTGATTGATAGATAGGATAGTGTGCTGGTGGTGCTGGTGGTCCTGATCGACTGCCGATGATCCTGCCTCACACACGAGCAAGTCGTCGGATCTCACACTGTCTAGCGCTTCTCCAGGGCGTGTAGAAAGCCCTTGCTGTGCTCCACTGCGTTCTTCATCGTCACGCGGTCGTAGACGCGGAGCCACTCCGAGTGTTTGCTACTGCCATTACTGTTGCCACCACCACCGAGCTCTGGCTGCTGTTGCTTTGGTCCGCGCTTTGAGAACGCTTCGAGCGAGATGCGCGCGAGGTTCGAGAGGTGTTCGGCTTGGACACGCGCCTTCTTGAGCTCTACTGCTGCGTCCTGGACTTCTTTCTGCGCCTCTTTCACATCGTCGATCGTGTGGCGACGTCGCGCTGCCAAGTCGGTTGGCATGCCATGGCCGTGGCTATGATGGCTGAATGAACCGTGTGCGAGCAGCGCCGGGAGTGTCTCGTGCTCGTGGACCTTGGCAAGGAAGAGCGAGATGTGGCCGCGCGGGTCTTTCTTTGCCTGCACGCGCGCGAGTAGGTAGTTGCTCAGCATTTCAGGTGTGTAATCAGCCTTTGGCTGCTGTTGCTGCTGGTGGTAGTGATGGTGCGTGTGGAGCGGGAGCTTTGTGTGGTCGTCGAGACCGAGGACTTTGAGCAGACTGCGGAGATCCACTTGCACCGGCGCGAGTTTCTAGAGACGCAGAGACACACCGCGTCACGAGAAGGACCAGATCGCATTGACTCAGCAGCCACTCGATGGTGATGATGATGCTCAAGTACATAAGACAAATGGATCGCACCTCGGCTGACTGCTGCTGGAAGCCTGCGATAGTGACGCAGTTCGCGCCTGCGTCTTCGTAGATACATAGCTCGAGCGTCTCGTTGATGCGCCAGAAGAGCTTCGTGCCGTCGTAGATCATGCGGCGCTGGTGCGACACCTTTGGCGATCCGCTCGAACCGAGAGCGAGGCGGCCGTCGGACGAGCTCACGCCACTCTCGAGCGCAGCTTTGTGGAGCGGCGAGAAGTTGACGTGGTCGAGGAGCTTCTGTGCCGAGCGCACCGAGATCTTGCAGACCTCGCTGAGCAACGTGAGTGAGAGAAAGAGAGCAATCGAGTGAATGCGGACTAGCAAAAGAGAGACCCAGAACGAGACAGCATGAACTCGCTCGATGTTGCCGGACATACCACGTGAATGTCGGTGAGTCTGGACGCTCTGGCATAGCATCTTGCAGTGCTCGACTGCTCATGTTGTTCATGTTTGCTGCGATCGAACCGAGACGAGCGCGTCTCGCTGTGTGCTCGGAGCTCTTGTCGCAGTCGCGCGTGCGTACTTGTGCGCTTCGACGCAACGAGGTTGGGCGACTGCGATCGACTGCGGCTCGTCCTCAGAACTGCGCGTGCTTGCAGAGATGCATCTATTCCTGTACCGAGCGCTCCAGTGCGAGCTCCATTTTGTGAGCTGCGTGACTGTGCCGCAGGAGCTTCATCCAGCACACGCTCTCTCGACAGAGACTTGCCATGCTCAAGGTAGTTGCTATTCTTACTGGACGTGCTCAGGTCTTGTGTGCTCAGGTATCGAATCAGACCTGCATAGCGTATCTTCACACCAAGCATCAAGGCACCAGGTACCAGGCACCGGACTGACACGCCAGCGGCGACGATTCAGTGGGAAGTGTACGTGCTGAACGAGGCTACGTAGCATGTTTCACAACCGCAGATGCTGAGTTCGTTTACCGGTCCACGACAGCGAGCGCACCGACACCAGCAGGTCGAACTTGCCAACTCGCAACAACAGCAAATCGACGGCACCATTCGTGTGTACAGCACGAAGAAGCGAACGCAACGCTGCAACATAGCGTTGGACAAGAGAGCGCCGGACCGAGTACAACTGAGACAGAGACTGTTTCGATGTGCTTCGCAATCGGTGCCGCATACCATGCATCACAGCGTCATCTACGGAGCACATGCAGACACTGCACTTGTGTGTCCGCGAGCTCTGCTATCAGCGCAACGTGTTGCTTCGGCATGACGTACATGCTGGCGATCATCGAGGGGCAGCGTCGAGGACACGCAAGCAACTTCAACTTGCAAACTGAAGATATGCCCAGTCCAAAAGCGACTTGTTCTAAATATGGAAGAAACCATCGAAGAAACTGACGAGCTTTGGTTTTGGTTGTTTTGGTTGTCAAAGGAGGGCTTTGCCAAAAGCAAGGGCTTTGAGCGAGTGGAGTGAGCGCACATTGTGTCATGAAGCAGTGCCGTTGACAACCCAACCCAACCAACATGGCGACGACGACTGCGACATCAGTCAGAGACCTTTGCGCGCACGTGCGCTCTCTGCCAGGTCGACCGCGAAAGGTTGCTGACTGCAGCAGCAGCAACCCTGCTCGCTCGTTCCCTCGACAAAAAGGCAAGTCGCACTTAGCTGAGCACGTTCAGTACGAGCAACTGTGTGTAATGCGTAGAAACGAGGCGGAGCTGACTCGAGTTCACTATGGTCCACGTCCAGTCCGGCGGTTGTCGATTTCGTCCAATGGCGAATCGAAATCGCCCTCTGTACATCCGCTTGTATCATCTCCCTCTCTTACATCGTTGTCTAGACACATTCGACCCACTCGAACCTTTTTGTGCGATGAAAATACCCATTACCGCGTCGTTCAGATCCAGCGTGATGGCGGCGTCAGCTGGCGACGCATCGCATCGCTTGCGATGAAGCGGCGAATCACTCGCGACTGCTCCACACATCGGAAACCACCGCCCGCCGCCTGCTTGTTTGCCCCGCAGGCACACATTGCGCTGCTCGTGCTGCTCGTGCCTGCTGCTCGTGTGTGTGCTCGACTTTCTTTCCGGCCATTCCCTGGATTCTCTGCTGCGTGTGACGCTCGAGTCCGGCGCTCGCTCGGTCTATCACAGACTCTCTCTCTCTCTGTGCGCTTGTTGTGCTGCCGCCTGCTCGCGCTCTGAGAGCGAGTGCGAGTGTGCGAGTGCATCGATCGCTTGCCATCACCAGTGCTCTCGCCGCGTCGCTCGATGACACTCCAATACATTCTCTCAAGGATGCGCACGTGCAAGCCGCCAGCGCTCGACAGCGACGGGAACCAGTCCGCGGCTGGGAGCTGCTTTGCGTCCGTTGCGTCTGCCGCGCACAGCTACCACGGCGACGACGCTGTCGGGTACGGTCCAGGCTACATGGTCATCGCCGACGGCGTGTCGGGCACAATGAAAGCGTCCGGTGTGCTCGCGCGCTTGCTCGTGTCCGAAACGCTCGCTGCGCTCGGGAAACTCAAGAAGCGCGCGCGCGACGAACCGATCAAAGCGACAGACTTCACAGCAACGATCGAGAGCGCGACGAAGAGTGCGCGCCGTGCAACGAAGCGCAAAGGCCGATTGGACTCGACGCTCACAGTCGTGTACTTTGACGAACCGGCGCGCGAGATGCTCGTGTACACGATCGGCGACTGCAAGTGCGTGCTCATGCGCAAGAACAAGGTCGTGTTCGAGAGCGACTCGATCATCTACGACTTTAACGTCCCAGCCGTGGTCTCGAACAACAAGACGATCAACTATAGCGGCGACGTGCACATCCAGACGTGCGCGTTCGAGCCCGGCGACGTCTGTCTCGTGTTCTCGGACGGCGTGCACGACAACTTGTACGTCGACCAAGTCGTTGCGTGCGTCGAGCCGAGTCCGTCGGACGCTGAGGAGATTGCAAAGAAAACGGTCGAGAAAGCCAAGAGCACGTTCACAGAGAGCGACACGTACATCCCGTTTGCAGTCTCGGCCGCTGGCTTTTGCCGCGAAGCCATGGAAGAGCTCAAGACGAACAACAGCGTGAACCCAGACGAGTTTGCGACGTTCAGTCAAAAGTGCGAAAACATCCCAGCGTTCGAGATCACGCGGCCGATGTTCGCGAAAGAGAATCGCGTGCGGCAGCTCGCGTTCTACAGCGCGTCGAACCTCCTCGCGTTTGCGCACAAGCGCCAGGGCAAGCGCGACGACGTCTCGGTCTGCGCCGCTGTGCTCGCATAGCACTTTCGTTTCTTGAATTTTAATAGTAACTTTTATTTTATGGTGATAATTGCGAACGCGATCAGTGAGATGCAGTGCTGTGTGCGCGCTTGGATGAGCGGAGCTGACCTGGTACTGCTGTAGCTCGCGATGAGCACACAGAGCGAACGTATTGCCACCGTTGCTGATCCTTCCTCTCAGCACAACACGATACTACCACTCGCTCACTTCAAAGTTGCTGACTCGCGTTGCAAATGTTCAATAGAAATCCTTGATTTTCGCACTAGCATAAAATATAGAGCATAGTGAAGCCAAGTGAGCATTGCCTCAGCTCTTGACCAGTGAAAACGTGCGAGCAAGAACCGACACGTACAGGCGAACAGCAGCAGCAGACTTGACCAGCGTCACCAGCAGCAGCAGCAGCAGCAGCTCCTCGATCCACGTTCACAAGCACCACCTTCACTGTCACCACAGGCACTAGCAGCAGCAGCATGGGCAAGCGCGGACGCAAGAACTTTGGCAACAAGAGCGGCAACAAGAAGTCGCGCCAGTCGCGTGACGACAACGCCGATGGCACGTCTGGCACGTGGAGCGAAGCGAAGAAAGAGGACGGCTTCACCGAGTGGGTCTACACGAACGACAACTTCATCCAGTACTACAAGGTATGTGTATGTGCTCATGTACTTGTCTCTCACCTGTACACGCATGTCACTCATGCATACGCTGCTGCTGTATCTGCTCGCTCACACAGGCGCAAGGCGTGGTGCCAGAAGCCGAGTGGGAGACGTTCATGAAGTTCCTCGCGACGCCACTGCCAACGACGTTCCGGATCAACAACTCATGCCCATTCGCTGAGCGGTACGTCGCCATTGCGCCTGCTCTCACTTGCCATCCACACACACGTACACTCACACACGCCTACGTCTGTGGCTCTAGCATCCGCGAGCGCATTGCGAATGACTTTCAGTTTGACGGTCTCGTCGTCGACGACGAAGAGGTCGCGCCGATCGCAACGATGCCGTGGTACCCAGACAACAAGGGCTTCCAGTGGTCTGTCGAGCGGCGCAAAGTGCGCAAGCTCCCATTGCTCGCAGAGTTCCAGAAGTGGCTCGTCGAGCTCACAAACAGTGGCGCAACGACGCGTCAAGAGGCCGTGAGCATGATTCCGCCGCTGATTCTGAACGTCGAGCCGCACCACAAAGTCCTCGACATGTGCGCAGCGCCAGGCTCCAAGACGTCGCAGCTCCTCGAGTCGCTCCACGCGCAGGAGCACGTGACGGGCGAGACACCGACCGGTATGGTCATGGCGAACGACGTCGACCTCAAGCGCGCGTACATGCTTGTGCACCAGTCGAAGCGCATCAGCTCACCGGCGCTCCTTGTCACGTGCCACGAAGCGCAGCACATTCCGTTCATCGGTGCGCCTGGGACTGAGCAAGACGGCTTCTTTGACCGCATCCTCTGCGACGCGCCGTGCAGTGGCGACGGCACGCTCCGGAAGAACCCGATCATCTGGAAGCACTGGGACGCGAAGAACGGCATTGCGCTCCACCCGCTCCAGGTCGAGATCGCCAAGCGCGGCGCCGCGCTGCTCAAGGTCGGCGGCTACATGTGCTACTCGACGTGTACGTTCAACCCATTGGAGAACGAAGCCGTTGTTGCAGAGCTCCTGCGCTGGAGCAACGGCGCACTCGAGCTCGTCGACGTCGCGGACCGCTTGCCACTGCTCAAGCGCCGCGCTGGCATTTCGACGTGGAAGGTCCTCGGGTCCGACCACGCAGAGTACACGTCGCTCGAGCATTTCACGACGACTGCGGACGAGAAGCAACGCGCAAAGAACAAGCTCACAGCGACGATGTTCCCGCCGACAGCGGACGAAGCCGCGGCGTTCCACCTTGACCGGTGCATGCGCTGTGTGCCGCAGGACGAGGTACAGTGGCTCTGTCTAACTGGTGGTGTTGATGTGGTGGCGATAGTGCGAAGACTAGGACAGACTGAGGACTTACGCACGTGCTTGTGGATGAATGGATCGATGGATGGACGTAGAACACTGGGGGCTTTTTCATCTGCTTGTTCAAGAAGACGGCAGCGACGCCAGAGCAGCGCGACGACGATGTTGCAAAGCGTCCAGGTCGCAAAGCCCGCGCGCAGCAGGCGCGTGCAGATGCAGCAGTGACCGATGCAACGGTCGACAAAGCGGCAACCGCGACGACTGCGGAAGCCGAAGCGGAGACGGACGTCAAGACCGACGAGACAATGGCAGAGGACGTCAAGACCGACGAAGCTACTACGCCTGCGACTGCGAGCAGCGACGAGAGCAAAGACGCTCGAGCTGCTCCTGCGACTGGCGACAAGACCGATGCGCGTGGACCGCGTCGGAACCGCCAAGAGCGCCGTCAGCTCCAGCAAAAGGGCGAAGAGTATGTCGCGCTCGACGCTGCGCAGTACGCGCGCATCCAGGAGCACTTTGGCATCGTCGCGCCGTTCTCTGGCGCGCAGCTCTACACGCGCTCGGACGAGTCCAAATCGGTGACGTTCACGACTGCGAGTATCACGCGCGAGCTCATTGAGACGATGAAGGCGAAGAAGCTCAAGGTCGTGTACACGGGCTTGAAGCTCTTTGAGCGCACGGAGCAGAGCGGCGCGATTGTCTACCGTCTCTGTCAAGCCGGCTTGCCGCACGTCCTGCCGTGCATCACGCAGCGCAAGCTCACGGTCTCGCGCCGCGAGTTCCAGATGCTGCTCGAGCGCCTCGGCGACCTCCTCGACTACGACGAGTTTGACGCCAAGACGCAGAAGGTCTTTGAGACGGCGCCGATTGGGAGCATTGCGTGCTCGATGGAGGCGCCGCGGTCGCTTGTCGAGTACGTCTACGTCTGTGTATGGCTATGCCTCTGTGGCTCTGAGGCGCTGGGACTGACACTGTTGCTGGTGTCTCTGACTGACTGACTACGAACGAACCTGTAGAGAGAAAATCATGAACATTGTCGTCTGGCGCGGCCGCAACTCGGTGAACGTGATGGCGACCAAGGCGGACGCAGTCGTGATCCTCTCGGCCATGAAAGAGCTCAAGCTCTATGACGAAGCCGTGAGTGCGTCCGTGCAGCTCGCAAAGCAGAAGCGCGACGCTGAGCGTGCGCAGCGCGATCAACCGGCGACGACGACGACGACTGACGCAGCACCAGTGACTACTGCTACTACTGCTGCTGCTGAGTAAGGTGATCGATCGATCGATAGAGTGAGAGAGACGGTAGCTAGCCATACATCCGACCAGGTCAAGGGCGTGTGAGTGCATACAGCCGAGTTGCAAGCGAGCGACCAAGCTCTGCTCTGAATAGATGGAGCTCTGAGGACAGAGCTCTCATGTGTGTGCTCGCGTTGCCAGAGTCTCGCTCGTTCGGAGCTGCGACGTCGCATAAGGTCACCTCTATCACACCTCTGTCACGTACTCCATCGGACGTGCAGTCAGCAAGTGTCCTGAGGCATGCGATCACGCGCTCTGACTCGGCGACTCGATTGAGCAACATCGCCAGCCTCATCGAGCAGCCTCAGTTGCCGATTTGGCTGTTGACCGAAACACGCTTGTCGGTCTGTTCTCTCTTGGTCTTGCTCTTGGACAACCACGATGCGCATGCCTCGCGGTCCGAACTTGCCGACAGAGACACTGTCGTCGGCGCCTACGATGAGGTCCTTGTCGACGTTTGTGACGAGCTCGTTCTCGTCGCTCATGCTCCATGACGAGTGGTGGCGCAGTCGCGTGCTCCTCAGTGGCTTTGTCGTGCTCTTGCACGTGCTCGCGTGCGCGTACTACGCTGCGCTCGCCAAGCTCCACGTGTACATCAAGCACGGCCCTGCGTCAGTGATCGTCATGGAGTACGTGAGTCCGGTCGTCCTCGGCTTCTTTGACTACGTCATTGCTGCGAGCGTCGCGCTTGTCGTGGTCCACGGTCTCGGGGTCTGTGCGATCCTCTGGTTCGCACTGCCGAGTCGAGCGCGACATCGCGTGCTGGCGAGCAACAGCGCCGACAACAACAACATCAACAACGACGTCCAGACGATCCGCCACCTCAATCAAAGCCCATCGAGTCGTCGCTCGCTCCGACAGCGCCTGCTAGCAACGCTCACGCACTGGGACCGTGTGCTCGAGCACCGCTGCGGCATCGACTCGCACGAGATCCTCGTCCTTATCGAGATTGGACTGCAGACGTTCCAAGCGTACAAGCTAAGTCGTCTCGTCGCGACGATCTGGATCAACCGCTTGGTCGTGCTCGTGATCGTCGTGAACTGCTGGTTCATGCCAGCGATGACTGTCGTGTTCTGGAAGAAGACACCGACGTTTGTGCGCATCGTGCACTTGGCGCTCGACGCTGTGTTGGAGATCGTCTACGGCATGGTCGTACCACTTGCGATCTTCTATCCGTACTACCGCGACGCGATGCACATCTACTACGACATTCCGTGGCTCAGGTACTACATGGACACGTGGTCGATCAACGCTGGGGCCGAGAACCAGCAGATCTACGTCACGTCCTGGATCGACTTTTGCTCCAAGATGGCACCAGGCGCAAGTCTCTTTGTGCGCCTGTACGCGCTCCGGACGCAGCGCAACGAGCACGAAGTGCACTCGAGGCGGATGCGAACGAGTACGAGTCTCGTGAAAGTCACGCCAGTCAGTATCAAGGCAACGACAAAGCACACGTCCGTGCTCTACACGAAGCGGTTCCTCATTGCGTTCATGGGGCTCTGGGGACTCGCTGTGCTCGTGCTCCATCTTGTCGCAACCGGCATTGGACTCACAAACACCGACCCGAGCTGTCTGCTTGAGATGCGACCACTTGGCTCGACACAGTACACGTGCACAGTGCTCGAAGTGAGCTGCACACAGAAGAAGATCGGCGGTTCCAAGTCGGAGCTCGACGCTGCGCTGAGCAATGCCGACCCGCTTCGTGTAGAAGGACTCGTGTTCTCGCACTGCGAGGCACTCTCGATGCCACCGCGGCTCAAGACGTTCCCGATCCTCATCATGATCAAGATCCACAACTGCACGATTGCCGAGTGGGGCGACGACGCTGCGCTGACTACGCAGGACCACCCGACGATGCAGATCCTGTACATCACGCTCGCAAACATGACTGCGATCCCTCCTGGACTGCTCTCGCCCAACTTCCCAACGACGCTCAACGACATTGAGTTCTGCGGCACGAACCTCACAGCGCTCCCAGTCGATCTCTTCGAGATCTGGCCAACTGTCTATTACTTCTTCCTCGAGCTCAGTCCGGGCATCACCGAGTTCCCACCTGCGCTCTACCACACGACTACGAGCATCCCGTGGCTCTCCGTCTCGTCAAATGCGATCCCAGTGCTCCCAGACGATCTCTTTGCAAAGCACGAGTACGACTTCTTCCTCGCATCTGGCAATCCGCTCACGCACCTCCCTGCGCAAGTCGGGTCTGCACCAGGGATTGGGATCCTCGCAGTCGCAAACACTGACATCGCAGACGTGCTGGCAACATGGACAGCGGCGTCAGAGAACCACGAGCACGCAACAGCAGCAGCTGCGAGCGGCTTTGCGCTGATCGCAGGCTCGACACCATTGTGCGCACAGCTCATGGCTGCACCACCCAAGTCAGCCAACAGTGCTGTCGATGTTGGTGCTGCAGAAGGTGAGGAAGCGAGTGGTGTCGAGACGCTGTCGTGGCTGCAGATCCAGTGCGGCGCAACGAGTCTCAACCAGCCGTACTACTACCCGCTCGAGCACGAGAAGCTCTGGCGAACGAAGAACCGCACCTGAGCAGTAGTAGACAGCAAAAGTAGTCGAAGCGAAGAGTCTTGAGTACGCGAGCGTCCAAGTCGCCTGAGGGGCTAACACTATACAAGGCTTCTTCTCTCCTGCTAGAGGGGCAACAACGCTTGCTCACTCTTGTTGGTAAGTTGGGAAACACCCAAATCACCAAATGATGAAATCCCGAAAATAAACTAGATTGGGTTATCGACAACAAAACAATGGCTGACAACATCAACAGCAGCATCATGGCAGCAGCAGCACGGCAGCAGCATGCTCCACGAACGCGGCTCAAGCTGCTCGTCCTGAGCGAGCTCGACGGACAGATCCTGCGCGTGAACCGCTTGAGCGAGCGCCTCGTGAGCTCGTTTGATGGCGGCGACATCGATGCGATCCTCGTGAGCGGCGGGTTCGTTGCGCCTCGTGCACCGCGCGAATACGAGGCGCTTGAAGCAGTTGCCGCCGCCGAGGGCGACATGATGGCGCTCGTGTCACGGCTCGAGATGATTGTCTGCCGCGTGATCTACATCCCAGACGATGTGCGTACTTGTGTGGTTAACGGAGTCTTTCAGCATCTCTGTGTGTATGTGTGTGTGTAAGAGAGAAAGCGAGTGAGCGCGAGAGTGAGCAACCAAAGCAGTGACACTGTGTGTCTTGTGCTGTGCTGCTCATACCCAGAACGACCCACCGACGACGCGCAGCCTCGTGGTCGCGCCGCCGACACTCACGCAGTACTCTGCAAACATCTTCTCACGAGGACAGCCACTTGCGCCTGGCGTCGTTGTCATGGGCGAAGCGCACTACTTCAAGTCTGTAGACATGTGCTGCTGCTGCTCGCGTCGTAGACTGCAGATGGGTCGCTCTCACTCACGTGCTCTGTACTGTCGTAATGCAACGGGATCTCTAGACTCCTGAACGACGGCAAAGACCCGACGGACGGCCACGACCTCGTGCTCGTGCTGCGGGACTCGGCTGCGCGCACGCCACTCCCAGTCTTCCGTACGTACTGCTGTCGCACTCACTCGCTTGCCATCGCTGAGCGTTGGTAGTACTGACAGCAGATGTGCGCTCTCGCTACTATGTTTGTGATGCACAGACGTACGATGCCAACACTTCGAGCGCAATAGAGAAGAGAGACGCTCACGCCATTGAGGATCCACAAGGGAGCTGACTGACTGACTGACTGGCTGACTGTGGTTGCTACCTGCGCTTGTGTGTCTGTTGCGCAGTCTCCAAGCAGCGATCGGCACATTCAACAGACGCGGCACATCGAAGTGATTGGTGGGAGCCACCACCCGCCGCATGCAAACGCGTCGCTCGTGTTCCCAGGTACGCGGATGAATGAGAGTGTGACTGCGGCGTGTGTGGCTGACGAGCGAGCTCATTCGAGTACGAACGACTTGTCGGCTCTTTTAGGCTCGCTCCGTCTCGGACAGTTCACGATGCTCGAGCTCGAGAAGCAGAGTGTGGACGACTCGTGGCACATCGCAAGCACGACGTCGCACCAGCAGCTGCCGCTCACTGACGACAACGATGATGACGATGATCTTTAGACTATAGGACGCAAGTCAAGCGAACAAGCAAGCAAACGCCGGAGAGCTCATGTAGACACTGTCACTGTCAAATTCCTTGGCTCATCTGTCGTTTTTCAAGCCAACGTTTCGTTTTTGACAAAGTAACAATATTTTGGACAATTTCGACAGTCAACATCAACGACAAAAACCGGTATTTATCAAAATAAATTGACAAAACAAAAAATGTTTTTCCTGTCCAGAGCTTATTTGAGAAAAAAGCAATTATCATGAGCAAAAAACTGCGCACAATCATTGACTACCATTGATTACAGCACTAGTGATCAGCAAAATACTTGGCAAATCTTAACGCTACAGTTCAAGCGCAAAGTGCTCGCGGCACTGAGCCACGACTCTCAGCGTGCCGTTGCGCACCGATTCCGCGTTGGACGGTGTGCTCGTGAGCAGATCGATATGACATGCAAAAATTCCGCCCGAACCAAGAATCGCAAGAGCTGCAGACGAGACGCTTCCATTTGCGGAGTGTCTACTGATGTTCATGAAGGATAGGCCGCGCTACTCAGTGCCTTTCGCCCAATGATGTATGTTATGCACTAGGTCTGAGGTCTAGTTTGTCAAGAAGAACTACAAGAAAGGGCTTACTTGCTACATTGAAACAGAGGCTGCTAAGGCGGTTCCTAAAACAACACGGTTTCTCGCAGCGAGCTGTGCATTTGCCAAGGTTTGTATCGTATGTATATATGAGCTGTCAAATGAGACGGTTCGTGACTTATTTGGTATGTGCGATGCGCAGAGTTGTGTTTACTGAGTCACCTGACGTCGTGAACATCGACAGAACGGGAGTGCACGTGGACATGCCACCAACACGCATCTTGACTGAACGCGGTGGATCAACGAAGGCCACACGCTTCTCGACGCACAGCGCTCGCCTGACCGCTGTTCTAGGGGTTCGCGCCGATGGTAGGTGGCACTTTGCGTATGTTGTGTTGCTGTACACAGCCTCATTTGTGTTTGTATGCCCAGGTTCAAAACTTCCGATCCAACTCATCGTCAAGGGATAGAGCACGGTTCAATCAGAGAGCAAGAGATCCCGTCGTACCTGTATGCATTTGGTGTTGCTTTCATGCCATGGATTGATCACACACATGGTGCTGCTGTATGTCACTTCTTCGCTATTCAAGTCAATGCCTACGTAGACAACAGAGTGTGGAGCAAGTGAAGCCGCATATCAATGGTCCAAGCGCAATCCTTGTTGACAACTTAGATTACCATGTTTCTCAGCAGTCGCGAGACGTCATTGCTGGTGAGCTTTTCTCGGAGTTAGTGCCGCTGCCGCCAAACTCGACCGCCTTCTGTCAGCCTCTCGATATGGGCATGATGGGCCCGTTTAAGAAGGACCTCGGGGGTGGCTTGACTGGAAGAGGATACTGTGATGCGCATCGGCGCAGATGAAGCGCCGCGCAATGTTCAAGCGTGCCATCAAGGTAAAAGACGAGATGTTGCCCGAATTGATCAAGTGAGCTTCGACAAAGCGTTGTTATGTGCTAATGTGTGAACACGTAAAAGTTAGTCACTTTGGCTGTATTATTGTCCATGCTGTGTGGGTCAGCAGCAAGAGTCAGTGTGGGTGTTCACCAGATTTGTATCGGTTCGAAAAGAGGCGCTGCCTGTCCGTCTGTGTTGTTCGAAAAGCTCAATTATCAGGTCGAATTTGAGGAGTGTACAGTGTCATGCCAAGTACTCTCGCAATTTTGGTGGCATTCTGTCAAAGTAGTACAGATCTGGTTCCCGCGGTTGTAACAAGGGTGTGCGTTCGATAGTCGCATTGCTACTTTCACAACTTTACCAACGGGAGATATTTCACCGTTTACTTCTTTGCGAGAGACGACAGGCATGCCCACGAGCACCGCACGCGCGAGGTTGACAGCTCAGCAAAAGTACGCACTGCGCCTACATCACAAAAGCTTATACCAGAGCTGTGCGTGTTGGCGTTCGAGCAGTTCAAGCTAGACTAGCAGCCGAGGCTTTTCCATCGCGTAAGCCTCATGCATATCTTAATGTTTGTATCAATCAACTCTTCAATTTACCAGGTACTGCACAAGTAGTCTCCGCGTCTTTCGATCCGAGTTCGAGAACTCACCGGCAAGTACAAGTGTCGGCAACAGGTAAGCCAGATCGAGTGCACGTGAATCACAGGGTGCTACAAATTGGGGTTTTAAGACTATTGTATTTATTTACACATCTTTTTGATGCTGCGCTCGGAGGCGAAGCCAATAGCGATTGTGTATTTCATATCATATTGGGCGTGCGGACTGTGATATCGCGGCACTCAGTTTAGGACCAGGCGCCCAGAGCGAGTTACAGGACCAAGTTTCCTAAGAGAGAAGAGACCTAAGAGTGCCAGGACGCCACGCTGCTGTGAAAGCGGCAGTTGACAACCGTCGTCCCAGGTTCTCGGATCAGGACTTGATGTGACACCCAGGTTATGCCCGGCGACGCACATTGAGGAACAAAGCTATCGTCCGTTCGGTCTTGATCTGACCTTACCAAAAACAGATCACCCCAGCGCTCATTTGCTCGTCTCGCGTGTCCAAGGCAGCTCAAGAACCCAGCTTGCAAACGCATCGACCGACTTCGAACTCCGGACCCTAGACTACGGGCAAAGTCCACCAAGGACAACTCAAGACCGCCAGACAAGGCCGTCAAAGCGTGCTACTTGCGCACTACATCATCACAAAGCGCCCGGTGTCTAAAGACGATGCAACCCATGCGTACCAGCCGATCCTCGCCAGCTATCTTGCGTCGTCGCTGCTCGTCGCTCATGACCACAAGTACCAACGTGCTCAAGCCCGCGTGCCCAGTGTCTAAACACGATTAAAATGTGAATCCAACACTGCACCGCACAACCCGTTCAGTTTCCACGGCTCGAGCGAGCACTTGTACACTGGGTGCAGCAATGCAAGAAGCTCCAGCTGCCTGCAGTGACATGGGCAGTCATCAGTACCAAGCCAAAAAGACCAAGGGTGCGCTGCTACGCGGTCCAAGAAGTCTCTTTGCGAGAAAGCTATTTGTGAGGTAGGTGCAAAAGCTCATAAAACATGGCAAGAAAGCGCGACAGCCACGTCTCTCTCTTCGACAGCCGGGGGTGAAAGGCGGCGTCTCTGTAGCGAATCACCCGCCATTACTGCCCAGGATGCTCGGAACACTGTGACTTTCAACACAGTGACCAATTGCTAGCGACATTCAGGTTTGCTAGACGGCTAGATTTGATCGTGGACTTAAGTTGTCCAATATCACCTCGTGCTTGTACTTCAATCATCACTTTCTAGTTTGAATTGTTGTATCTTTGCAATTGTATGCCACCATGAAAAGTACCACGATTCATATTCAACGATTTCGATCTGAGCTTTTTTGCATCGTGACAGTCGCTGTAGTAGAGGTGTTGACATCACCATGACAACGATTCACCTCAAGTTACGGACGTAGGAGTCCTCTCGTCTGCATCCTCAGATAAAGGGACGGTTTCTAATGCCCACCTACCACTAAAGGACCGCTCCCAAACAGTTTTCAACATGACTTAGTGCTTCTCCTGCCCGTGAACCTCTACCGTGTGCACTGGGCGTGCCTCGTCAATCTCGACCGAACCAAGACAAAGAAAATCCACACAAAGACCGCGGGCGGCGTAGCAGACTATTGCGACGCTGGCGGCTCCAAGCGACACCACATTTGGAGAACACTCAACAGCGTCAGGTTCAGTTTAGTTTGCAGGCACAGCGGGTTCAAGTCATTCAATTGGATTACTTTTATTTGGATGCCTTAGCTCTCGGTATTATTCCTCAACATCGAGTTGGATGCACACATTCCAACTAGAACGTTGATGACGTTGGAGAACGCTGTGTGGGATGACGATGAAGATGATGGTGACGATGATGCAGAGTAGCAGCTAGCTAAAGGTCAACTCGATCTGCCTCTGTCGCGCTCTCGCTTTCACCTGTGCTTGTTGGTTTTCTACTACGAGATGAAGGTTCGCTGATCTTCTGTTCGATGTCGCAGGCGGTCGCCGCCGAGCAAAGAGATGGCGAAACAAAGACCTACCTTTGAGCTCGCCAAAAGCGGCCACATAGGCTTCGCGTGTCATGTTCCTTCCTTGCTCAAAGCCACTTGTGCGTCATCCACAGCACGACGAACGTGTAGTTCAATTTGTTCTAGTGTGCTGGACTAAATGAACGACGGCCGCATCGATCTGCGTCCGACCATCATCGCGCTGCCGCGTGCGCATCGTCGACTATGCGTCGAACGAGCTGCTCCATTTGCTCCTCCGCGCTTGCGACGTCGGCGCGAGCGCGCTCAACTGCTTGAACCACGGCGACCTCAACAACCGAGCCAATATGGTGCTGGTACTCTGTGGTCAACCACTTGTTGTGTTGCAACATGAGCTTGACGGTTTTGAATGATCATGTCACGGATCTCCAGCGCTGCGAATGAATGCGCCGCTGCCAACTCTTGTACGAGGACAGAGCGAGCTCTATCATGTTTGTAGAGGTTTCGCGTGATGTGTGTGGTGTGCTGACAGGAGCGGCGTTCGTTACCGGAACTCGTCAGCAATAAGCACCATCTCATCGTCTGCGTCGGGGTTAGCGACAATGTCGCATTGACCACCTCAACTTCGTCGTCGCCTGCGCGACTTGAGCTCGAGTTTGCACCATTGCTCAATGCAATGTGTTTGGAGAACGATCTTTTGAGAGTGCAATAGACCTCAGCAAATCGTATCAAGGTATAATGTGGACAGTGTGGTAGTGTGAGTTGTAATCTCGTAGTTAATAAGAGCCAGTCGTTGCGGTCCGCACTGCATCGCGTTGGACTGCTGTCGGTACGTCGCGTGCTTACTTTCGCCAATAGCAGCATCATCGAAGCTTGATCGTCAAGTGTCTTGGCATTGAGTATAAAAGAAGTCCACATTGATAGTTGATAAGAAGACATTTGTGTACCATTTGATTTGGTAGTGGTTTGTGATGACTATGTGTGATAGTGACGTAATACAGGGAGCGTCGTCACACACGTCTTAACTGCCATTTCTCGGTGAAAGTACAATAGTGACAGAATCAAGGTAGAAATTCTCTTTTCTAACCTCTACAAAATCCTCATTTGGGTGGTCCACTCCACTAACCGCCACTTGGAGTCTCAGAAATGCGTATTTTTCTAACGCTGAACGTATTTTTCTAACACTTCACTGTACTCACATTCACTTGGTTAAAACATTCTGCGTACTTATACAAACATTTGTGCGTATTTTTCTAATACTTCACTGTACTCATTTCGGACCACAGCACTTTTCCGACGAAAAAGTACGTCGTCGGTGATTGATTGATGACAATGGGCGGCGGTGACGCCTTCTGCTCGTGGGCATTGCTCTCGCAGTCGTCTTCTTCACAGCAGCAGCACTCGCACTCGCAGACATCCTCGACGCAGTCGTCGTCTCAAGCGTCGAGCAAGAGCGTCGACCTCGCTGAGCTCAACCACTTGCGCTTGCTCGTGCAGTACGAGTTTGACGACTCGCCAGCGACGACCGACGAGCTGATCGAAGCACTCGGCGCTTGCCACAACAACACGCGCGAGGCGTATCACTACCTCCGCTCGAAGCGCAGACTGCAGGCTGCAAACGGCACCGCACTTCGCTCAACAAGCAGCAGCACCAGCACCACAAGTAGCAGTAGCAGCAGTAACAACGACACGATGGCGACTGCACTAGTGTCGAACAACAACAAGCGCCGCCAAGATGACGGCAACGACGGCGATGTCGTGTTTGTTGTTGAGAACCCGAGCAAGCGCATGCGTGAAGGCACACCGCCATCCTCGCAGCAGCAGCCATCGGATCCGCCAGCACCGCGTTCACTGCGTCTGCACAGCTCGCAAGACGCTGACATGGCGTCGCCCATGTCGTCCCAAGAGACGACGGCGAGTGGCTTCACGGCGCCGCCTAACACACAGCAGCAGCACAATGAGCCTGAAGCGCCGATCGTCTGCGCGCAGCGCAAGCTCTCGCACGATCACGACCTCGCACTCCCAAGCAGCAGTACCAGCAGCAGTAGTAGTCGTGACCAGCACGCTGATGCGAAGATGGCGTCGTCGCAAGAGTCCGAGACGCCGTCAGCAGCAGCAGTTGTCTCGCCACCACCCACTGCAGCGGACGCGACACGTGCGCGTCAACTCCTCAGCGATGCGATCCGCGAGCAGCGCTCGAACCCGAACGCCCGCGACGACGCGAGCTGGATCAGCGGCGTCTGGGACGCACTCATGGTCTCGATCAACCTCGACGTCGCGCAGCAGCTCGACCAGACGTGCGGTGCACTTGCGACGTGGCTCGATGACGTGGACACACAGGACTTTGTTGCAACGCAGCAGCGCTTGGCGCTCGACCTCGTGCTCGAGATCATTGCAGTGTTGCCGCGGAGCGACCACACGGGCGAACTGGTACGTCTGTCTGTCTGTCTCTGTCGGTCGACGAGGTCGCTAGGCACTAGAGTCAGACGCATTCACCTCTCATGCTGCTACTACTGTGATGTGCTGATGCAGATCCAGCGCGTGGGTCCAGAGCAGCAGGACAACGAACTGGAGAGCGAAGCAGCCGTTGCTGCGCTCCAGCACGCGCTGCAGCACCCAGACCCGAGTCTCAATGCGCATGCGCGCTCCGTCGCAGCAGAGACTGCGATCAAGCGCCTCACGAGCGCCTGCAGCGCGTGCATTGACCGCATGGCCTGGTTCGCTGACGCGCGCGAAGCGAACGTCACGCACCAGCGCGAAGTGCGCGCGCACATTGAGCGTCTCGAGTCGCGACTGGCGACGATGGTCGCGAACTGCAGCGATGAAGTGCGCAACGCAGAGAGCACAGTTGCAGCTGCACGCGAAGCGAAAGACACGCGGTCGCAGCAGCTCTGGGCGTTTGTCCGTGCGCGCCGAGCCGAGCTGATCGCCAGTGGCGAGACGAAGGTGAGCGCAAAGGTCCAAGCCGTCAGCGATGTGTTCCACTCGCGCGACGTCGAAGTCGCAGCACTGCTGGCCGCGTGTGGAGAGAGCTCGCAGACGATTGAGCAGTGCGTTGCGAACATGGAGACGTGTCGCCACGAGCTCGCGTTTGCAGAGTGCGCTGCAAGTCTCTTTGCTAAAGTCCGCGATCGGCGCGAGTGGTTCCTCCAGGTACGATCGTCTGACTGAGTGTCCTGGGTAGCCTCTCCAGCTAGCACTGCCGCCTGCCAACACTGTTGACTGCTGGCTGGTGCCTTCACGTGTGAGTAGAACGCGCTCAAGAGCTTTGAAGACGCGCGTGCCGCGTCTGATGAGCGCGCTGCTGCTGCGCTGCTCCGGATCATCCCAGTGCTCACGACTGCGCTGCAGCTCTACTACGAGTTCCACTCGATCCGCCAAGCGCGCGCGAACGACGAAGCGAGCGAGCAGCGCAAAGCCTTGGAGCGCCATCTCGAGTACTATGGCGACTCGGCGCCGATCAACAAGGAAGAGATTGAGAAGCGCATCCGTGAGTTTGTCGGCGTGATCTCGCGCTCGATGCAGCTTATGCTCCAGATCGCTGAGACCCAGAGCCGCTTGTGGCGCAGCAACAGAGATGTGTTGCCACGCACGGTGCGCCATGCACTCGTTGTCGAGTTCAGTCGCCTCTGGCAGCACCTCAGCGGCCCCGTGCGCGACGCGATGCAGTCGTTTGTTGCTCACATGCAGGTCGGCACCACTGGCGCCACTGCTGGTGCGACTGCGACGAGCGAGAGTGCGCCATCTGGAGCTCAACTGACGCAGCCCAGCGCTGCAGCGTCAGCGCCATTGCCAGCAGCAGCACCATCGTCGTCGACACCGTCGCTGCCGCCAACTGCGACTGAACGTACTGACAATAGCCCAGTGCCGCAGCAGCGTGTGCGCTCGGCACGAACGTCGCTGTCACCAAGTATGACGAGTGCAGTGCGCACAGTCACTGACAGTGTCGTCAAGACGATCGTGTCGTCGGTGCAAGCGAGTCCCGTGCGCGTTGAGAACCTCTCGATGACGCAAGAGATTGACTCGTTCCTTTTGCGCCACGCTGAGCCAGTGTCTGCGCTGTTCACGCGCGTGAGTGGCGACAACACTGCTCCGCGCGTCCCAAGTGCACCGCAGCGAGCGTCGACTGTTGTGCCCTCGGCGTACCCTCCGCCAGTCACTGCGGGTACGCCTGCGACGCCGCCTGATGAGCACGAGTACGCGGTCGGAACAGTGTTGTACACAAAGTTCAACGTCGGCAAGGACGTGGCGCAGTTCATGCGCGGTCGTGTCGACAAGCTGCTCGAGGACGGGACGTACTCGGTCGTGTACGACGACGGCGACGTGTACACTGTCCCGCGCGCGTTTCTGTTTACGCAAGAGCACGTACGTCTGCGTGTGTGTGTTTGCTCTTGTGTCGATGAGCGGTGATGCTCAGGATGCTGTGACGTCTGTGTATGGGTTTGCTTCTGATAGATGGAGCAAGATCTGAAGCTGCAGGAGCACAAGCGCAACACGAGTGGCGAGTCGCGTGTCGTCGAAGGCAGCAGCAGCAGTGCACAAGACGCGAGCGACGGCACGTGCGCGATCATGTGAGCGAGTCCCGAGTGGTGTCTGTGGCGTCGACTGTGTGAGCTCTCTTTGTCGTTGTCAATGTCATGTGCGAGACGTCTCTTCTTCCTCGTGTTGGCTACGTGGAGCTGCGCTTTCTCTTCGTCTTCTGCTTTGGTAGCACCACTTGCGGCCCTTGGTCGCGCTGAGTCGTTGAGCGGTGTCGTTCAAAGCCTTCTTGTACTTGCTCTTGCTCTTCTTCTTCACTTGCTCGTGTCGCTCGTGTCGTGCTGGCGTCTTGCGCGCTGACAGCGGCCAGCGAGTGTCTTTGCTTCCGACACTGCAGAGCGCTCGTGGTCGAGCACCAGCAGCGCTGCTCGATCGCTCAGTTCGCCGTGCTGTCTGTGATTGTGTGGTGTTGGCAAAGGCTGCGTCGACTGTGCTGGAGGTGCTGGAGGAAGTGGCGTCCAAAGAGCCTGAAGAGGTTGGTCTTTGACACACAGTTTGCTTCGAAGCACCTCGCTTTGGGTCGGTCGGGCGAGTAGCCAAGAGTAAGTGCTCCGCGGCGTGAAGTGCCTGCCCATACTGAAATCAAGTTATTGATTTCAGACACACGCGCGTGACAACGATGAGCAGCAAGAGCGCCAAGTGGGACATCGTCGAGACGCGCGTGGTCGAGAAGCGCAAGACGCTCGACGGACGCAAGCTCGTGAACAACTACGAGCTGCTCCAGACACTCGGGCAAGGGCAGTTTGGGAAAGTGAAGCTCTGCGAGCGGATCCCCACACCTGCTCCCGCTGCGCCATCTCTACCAGCAGATGTGGACGCAACCACAACCGATGGGCTCGGTCCGCCACCGCCGCCGCCACCAGCAACGTTCTTCAATGGCGCTGCTGGTGCTGCAGCCGTAGCACCTGTGCCTGCGCGGCGGCAGTTTGCACTCAAGATCTTCTCAAAACAAGCGCTGCTCAAGATGAAAGAGTACGTCACAGAGCCTGCTGCTACGCGTGTCGAGACGAGTAGCAGCAGCAATAGTGACGATACGCAATCAGCTGGAGGAGCGCAGCGCATGCACGTCGTCACGGCGCTCGACCACGTGCGCGACGAGATTGCAATCATGCGCACGCTCTATCACCGCAACGTCGTGCTGCTGTTTGAAGTGATCGAGAGCGAGAGCAGCGACAAGCTCTACTTGGTGCTCGAGCACATGCCGCGCGGTGTCTGCATGGCGTTTGACGCAGCGACAAAGCGCTTTGCGAGTCCGCTCACGGGCGGCGTGCTCACAGACGCATTGGCGCGCGCACACGTCGCTGACATCCTCAGCGGGCTCGCGTACTTGCACAGTCGCGGCGTGTGCCATCGCGACCTCAAGCCTGGGAACGTGCTCCTCAGTGCCTCCGGACAGTGCTTACTCAGTGACTTTGGCTGCGCGCGGGTCTTCTCGAGTCCAATCGACAGTGTGCGAGTGACCGACACGGTCGGGACGTTCCAGTTCCTCGCGCCCGAGTGCTGCTCTGGCGAGCCGTACGATCCGTTCCGAGTCGACGTCTGGGCCACGGGCATGCTGCTCTACGTCTTTCTCTACGGCGCACTGCCGTTCAGAGCCGAGAGCACGAAGGAGCTCTTGGACGAGATCGCTGCGTGGGATCCCGAGCGAGCGCTCCCACCAAGCGACGTCCGCGCCATCTCGCCCAGCTGTCGTGCACTGCTGCTTGCGCTACTGACGCGCGACCCAAGCGCTCGGATCTCGATCGCAGACGCGCGCAAGCACCCGTGGCTCACGGAACCTGATGACGATGAAGACGATGAGCCGCTGTCGTTCTAGTCTAGAGATGTTAGGCGCTCGCTCTCGCTCGACCAGTCAGTCAATCAGTCAGACAATCAACAACTCGACCACTCCCCACACCAGTCCCAGGACACGAGCTCTGTTTGTCTCTATGCAGCACGTCATAGGACCTCTCTCTCTCGCTTGCTTGCTCTCTATGGACTCAATGGCTATCGATAGACAGACAGACTCAGACAGCGTCCGTGCGCTTCGCGTCGCTGTAGCACACGTCGAGCATCGCGTGTATGAGCTGAAACGTCTCGCGCACGCGAATGCCGTCCATGCCGTCGCCCGCGAACGGGTCTTCCATCGCGATCTCGACGTTGAAGATCCCAATCATCGTAAGACTCGTGACGGCGCTCAGGACGAGGCAGAACGCAAAGCTCGTGGACTGGAACTCGTCGCCGCGCATGAGGTAGACGTAGTACGGACCGTAGAAGATCGGAAGCACGAGGATGAACAGCCGCGTGAACGACCGCGTCGCCTGCGGCGTGCGGTAGAACTGTCGCAGACGAGTCCCAACAGTGTTGTGTGAGTCAAGACGCCGCCACGAGCACTGCGACAGAGCCACACACACACAAGGACGTACTTTGATGTTCTGGAGCTTCTCGAGACGCGCTTGGAGCAGCCAGTGGTACTGATTGATGCGCGACGCTTCGTTCGCTGGCAGCCCGACGCTCTTCATGACTTCGACTTGCGCGTGCAAGCGCTTGAACGTCGCCATCATCGCGAGCTGGAGGTGCTCGACCGTGTGCTCGTAGCGCGCTGCGACTTGCCGACCGTGCATTGTCAAGCGATGGCGACCGCGCGTGAGCGTTGGGAGCAGCAAGAGCGTGCAGATGTCGCGCAAGAGCGTGACAAGGAGCTTCTTCGTTGTCGCTGCGTGGTCGCTCGGGAGCTTGCTCCGGCCGTCGTCGCCCCAGTTCCACATCGCATTCGCCATGAGGACGTTCGCAAACAGGCTCTTGGCTGTCAACGCACGGACAGAGACAGAGAGAGCGCCACATACACCGTTCACCCAGGCGTTAGGACCTCCGTGAACGACCTAGACACCATTGAGGGCATGTCACGCCGTCCTAGCTAAGGCAAATGCCAGCATAAGCGCACGTACACTCTGCTAGGACGTCGAGTGCGAGCTCGCGCCGCGTGAACGCCTGCTTGATCTGCATGATCATCGGCGCAACGATCGCAAACGACACGATCATCCACGAGATGTTTGCACCAAAGCTCTTGCCGACGCGGTGCTTGCTGTAGACGTAGTAGCCTGTCGTCGCTAGGAGCGAGCTGAGGACGACAAAGAGGCTCTCGAACGTGATGAGGTGCATGCCAAAGATCTTGCTCGCTGCGTACAGGTCGAGGAGCGAGTCGCGGAAGCTCTCAGACACGTGGTGCAGCGCCGCGCGACTACGTGTTTCAATGTGGCTGCTCGAGACCTGGCGCCGCAACGACGCAGTCGCGTCAAATGCAGTGTGGTCGTGGCCATTGTTACAAGTCGTGACTGGCGGACCGTCGAGATGCAAGAGCTGGCGCGCGTCGCCTGCGAGGAAGTACGCAGTTGCAGCTGTCTCGCTGCTCATATTCGTGAGCTCTTGTGAGTTGGTGTTGTTGTTGTGTGCAAGTGGCAGTGGTGGCTGCAGCGCCATCTCGAGTGCGTCGAGCGCATTGCAAGCGTCGTCGTCGTCGTCGTTCATGTGGATGTAGCTCGTGTTGCTGCTCGCGCTGCTGGCGATCACAGACCGCAGCTGCTGCGAGAATTGGTCGGACACGGACGCAGGCATGGCAGTGACTAGATGTACGCGGCTGTACGCGTTGTTGTCGTCGTGATGTGATGTGCGCTCGACTGTGAGCGTTCTAAACTGAGCCACTCGCGACCGTACGTGAGCATTCCGCTGTTGCAGGGTGCAGCATATATACCTTCATTTTGTCACTATCAATAATCTGCTGTTTGCTGGGTGCATGTCGCAGACAAATTAGAGCTATTTATAGCAAATTAGTCTAATTCACTTTAAATTAATGTAATTCATTGCCTTGTTTATTGCACTATCTGAATTTGTTGCTGCATACATGATTCAAGTGTATTGACGTCAGCCAGTCACGCCGTGGCGCTCGCAACAACGTTCAACATGGTGGCTCCAGCAGCACGTTCGTGTGGCGATGGTGACGAGGCGACAGCAGCGACTGCAGCAGACGTCGGCATTGACGCGTATCTGCATGTGCGCTCTGCCTCTGTGAGTGGCGTGCTCAAGCAGCAGTACGTTTGTATGCCTACCGATTCGCTCCATAACTTCGTTGCTTCACTCGATCGACAACATGCCTGACAGAGCGGTGTGGATGCACATGCACACAGCCCCAACGACTTTGTCGTGCACGAGATCAGTGCGTCAAACAACGTCGTGACGCTCCGTGCAGACGACGCCGACGCAAACCGCATCCCAGCGAGCGACGAGCGCGCTGCTGTGCTGCAGGCAAAGCTCGCAGCGCACAACAGCAAGCGCGCGCAGCGGAACGAGAAGCTCGTGTTTGACGAACCGACCAACGGCTGGCGCGACGCACTGCGCGAGACGATTGGCGACGCAAGCACCCAAGATGTCGAAGCTGTGGCGAAAGAAGCGCTTGATGAGTGTCTCCTCGATGCACCGAGCGAGTTCCGCGACCGCGTGTTTGTCCAAGTGTGTGTACAGGTGCGGCTACGACCTCTGTCTGTCCGTGTCGATTGGCACTGACTGCTGGCGCTAGCACTGACTCACGCGTGCATCTCTCGGACCTTCACTCGCACAGAACTGCTTCCCTGGACTCGACTGCAAACTGCGCAAGCCCGACGATGGCGCGAGCAGCGACGCTGTGACGCAGATCCACGTCGCACTCGACCCAATGTACAAGAAGTTCCGAGCTGGCGGCATGTCCTCGACGAACTGCTCGCTCCTGCTCGACTACTTGCGCAAAGGCGCTGGTGATGTGAACGCAGCGCGAGGTGCGTCCGTGAGTGTTGGTCGATCTGATTGACTGGCTATGCCTTCAGAGACTGACCGACTGCTCTTGTAGGCGTTGCGCTTGTCCACGAGGACTCGAAAGACGCGCGCACGGCGCTCCATCGGCTCATTTCGAAGCACTCGGCGTGCTTCAAGACCAAGACCGAGACGCGCAATGGCGTCCAGACGCTCGTCGTGCTCTTCTCAGACCGCTCAATGAAGAAGCGCAAGCGGTCGGAGCCTGACGTCTATCTCCAGTGCGTGCTCGAGAAGGTGCGCAGGCGTCTTGGGTCGCTCGATGTCGTGGATAGATGAGTGGATGAATGGCCGTCTCACGCACTGACTCGGTGCGATTGCCTCTGGAACAGACCAACACGGAGCACTTTGCGTGCTTTGACAAGCTCGCGCGTGACCTCAAGCGTCCGCTCTCGGCGTTCACGTACGCTGGGACAAAAGACAAAGTCGCTGTGACGTACCAGCACGTTGTCGTTCAAGGCGTCGAGCCAGCAGCGCTTCTTGCACTCAACAACAGCACTCGCACTAGCAGCAGTGCTGACAACGAACACGCAGTGTCGGGTATTCGCATTGGTCATCTCCAGTACGTCAGTGCGCCACTGGTACGTACGTCTCTCTCTCTCTCTTGGACCTGACTGAACGACACTGTTCTGTGGACTCTCGACGAGTCTGACCAGTTGTGTGTGTGTCGCTCTCTTGCCCTGTGTGTCTAGGCACTTGGTAGTGCGAATGGGAACCGGTACGACCGCCTGCTTGCCGTGATCGAAGCTACTTAAGGTAATGATGACAGTGTTAAGCTCACTCACTCACACTCTCAATGCTGCTCTCGTAGGTTCACCATCGTCCTCCGTGACGTCGCAAGCGCGTCGAGTGACATCGAAAGTGCAGTCGCAAGTGGCGTCGCTGCAGCCACGAGCAAGGGCTTTGTGAACTACTTTGGCTTCCAGCGCGTCGGGCATCCGTCGCATCGCGTGCGGCCGCACCACATTGGGCAAGCGATGCTCGCGCGTGACTGGAAAACAGTCGTGACGCTGCTGCTCACGCCATCGGAGCGTGAGACAGAGGCGATCAGTGCTGCAAAGCAGGCGTTCCTCGACACTGGCGACGCAGACGCAGCGCTCAAGGCACTACCAGGGCATCTCACACTCGAGCGCTCGGTGCTGCAGGTCTGTCTGTTCGTCCTTGTGTGTGTCTGAGCGAGCCATTCTGCCCAGCGCCCGAGTCCTCACGCCACGGCGTCCATGTGTGTGTTGCCTGTTGTACGTGACTGGTCTAGGGCTTGAAGCGCTACGGACGCGACGCGTACGACCGAGCAGTCGAGAGCATTGCGTTCTCGCGGCGACTCATGTACATGCACGCGTACCAGAGCTTTGTGTTCAACGTCCTGGCGTCGTTGCGCGTGCAAATGAGCGGCACTGCCGCCATTGCTGGCGATCTCGTGCGCGACGCAGACAGTGACGCAGTCGTAGTGCTGACACATGAGCAAGCCGAGCAGCTCAACGCTGAGAGTGCGAACCCACTGGCGCGCGTGCTCGTGCCACTCGCAGGTCCGAATGCGCAAGTCCCAGCGAACGCGATTGGCGCTAAGTACATCGAGCTGCTCGAAGCACATGGCACGAAAGCAGCGCTGACTGAGACCGGACCAGTGAAAGGCTCGTACCGAGCGCTTGTTGCTATGCCAACGGACGTGGAGTGGTCGTTCGAGCCAGGTGCGTCCATGTAGAGTCCTTTGCTCGTAATGGTCACACACTCAGTCATACACGTACTCACCAACCTCTATCTCATGCAAACAGACCAGCAACTGCTGCGCACGTCGTTCTCATTGCCAAGTGGCGCATTCGCGACGATGTGTCTTCGCGAGATCTTGCAGACCAACCTGTAACTGCACGACTAGCGAACTTGCTGTTGCACAACGCAATAGACAAACAAACAAGAAGTTGTTGAGCAACAAGAAGTTGTCACGGAGCACCGTTTACATTGATGTATTGTCCATGCTGCAAGCGTAAGAGGCAGACGATACGTTGCACGCATGTACGCGAGTCTTGTCTTGCAACGAACGAACGAACGCTCTTGCATTCTCTATTGCTTGTTGTTCTCAAGCGCCTGGCGCACGAGCTTCGCACCCGTGACCATGAAGAGCGTCTGCCAGATGCCGAGACCGAGGCGCGGGATGATGCCCTTGAACAGCCCTGGGTAGCCCTGCTCCTTCACAACCGTGCGGAAGACCTGGATCATGTTCTGCTTTGGCTCACCACGGTCCGCCGCCGACTGCATCTGGATGCGCGCGACTTCGAACGGGTGGTTCCAGCACGAGAGCGCACCACCGAGGATACCAGCACCTGCCTCTTGCGCGACCGTGAGCTTTGCGTCCTTGTCGCCGTGGAGCGTGACCTTGAACTGCTCGCGAATGAGCTCCGTGAAGCCCTGACGCGACGCCCAGTTCGTCGCTTGACGGAACGCAATGGCAGTGCCGCCAGGGTAAAAGCCCTAGTCATACAAACACACAAACACGTTTGTTCGTCAGTCTCACTTGCTCAAGTGTTGCTATAAGATCAGCGAGTCGCGCAACTTGCGCAACAACAACTTGCACAGACATACCTTGAGACCGTGCGCGCCGTAGACGTTCTTGATGCGCTGGCTCGTCGTGATCGACTTGTCGCCAGTCACAGCTGCCGTGACGAGGAACGTGCACGGACCCATGACGACGACTTGGCAGACACCACCACCAGCACCAGCTGCAAAGCCAGTCGCCGTCTTGCCGACGCCAGCAGCAAGGAGCGAGTCCGAGATCGCTTCTTTCGAGAAGAGCAGGATCGCGCCTTTTGTCGCCGACTCGACCATCTTTGGTCCAGTGCCTGCCCAGAACGCCGACACGCCGCCGCCGTCGCGCATGACGTTGCGGAACGCCTGGAGCGTGTTCTCTTCGCGGTACCGCCCCATGCGCGTTTTCCAGACCTCGAACGGCATGCCGAGCGTCGCGGCTTCGACGCACTGGAGCACGCCGCCGTTCACGAGGTCGCGCGCGCCGACCTTCTTGCCGTTCTGCGGTGCAGGTGACATGCTTCTCGCTGTGTGTGTGGTGTGATGTAATGTAGTGTGTTGGGAGAGAGAGCGCGCGAGTGTCGAGGTGGCGCAGCACACGAGCGGACGAGCGGGCGAGTGCGAGGTACGCGGCGAATCGGGATCTGTGCGCTCGAGCGTCCATCAGAGCCAAGCGAATGTGCAAGCACGTCAAAACTCCACGTTCGTGCAAATCAAATTGATAGGGTTGCTTAGTTATTGCAAGTATAGTGTCGAATCAATTGATGCGACCACGGCACTCACTGCCTCGAGCCAATTGCTATTGCGTACCGTCGTGGCAAACAAAAACAAATTTTTGCATGACGAGCATGACGTCATTGTTCGCAGCACTGCAGCCGCAAATTCTATACGTCCGATCCACCACCTCATCGATCTCATCGTGAACACTTTCAAGACCTCACTCGCTTGTTCGCTTGGTGCACCTGCGCACAGCTGCCATCATGACTCAGTCGCGCAGCTCCAAGCTATTCACTATTGGGTGGTTGCTGCATGGCACTGAGACTCTGATTGATTGATCGCAACGCAGAGCACGGATCCATTCAACCACGTCAAACGAGAGCGATCAGGAGCGCCTTGCCATTCACTACTGCGCCACCAAACCACGTCTTTTGGTTGATCGACTTAGCTCGACAAACCCAAACACACCGTCATGGTTGCTGCGTCAGAGCGAGCTTGTTCCCAATCTTGCGATCACATTCGCAGTGACGTCATTCCGCGATGACGTGAAGCCTCGATGATCGAGGAGGACTGGAGCTCGAGCGCGCAGAGTCAATACAATCGAGCGCACTAAGGAACTTCAAGCTCTTTCGACAAGCAGCAAGAGACACACTCGCAACACTCACTTTTGGACGTCAAGGTCAAAGTGATCAGCAGTGCGGATCTGGAGGTCCTAGCGAGCGAAAGAAAGCGATGTCGTTGCTATGACATCCAGCTTGTAGCTCATTGTTGACGAGCGTCTATGCTTTCAACCGAGTGCTTCACGCTGGTACAGCACAGCAGTTTGACGGCCACCAGTGTCAAATGCATGCAGACTCCGACCTGAAGCTAGACTCAAGCAATCATCCGGAACATGGTGCACCGAGCTTGTTTGAGCTGAAGATTGCGCTGCGTGACTATCATTGCGTCCAAAGTCACATGCGATGGAGGACGCTATGAGAGGACCGAAGCGGGTCGTGCGTTGAGAGCAGCAGCAGCAGTCGCAGTAGCATGTGAACATCGCAACACGCGAGACGCTGGAGATCTGAGAACGCTTCCTCTCGTCCTGGTGTCTGAAGAGTGCTGCACAAAAGAGGACACTGCATACCCAGACACTGTTACTTCGTGGACAGTTGTTGTTGATTCACAATGTGTATCTCGGTCACCGATCTGAACGATGCATCATGCCAAAAAGCCAGAACGCCAGTTCGCTGGGCAATGGCATTCGGCATACAAACACGAAGATTAACGCGTGATTGAAGGCGCCATCACTTTCCATTGCCATCATCTGCAGCAGCAGCAGCTTCCGCCGTGCAACCGCCCAGCAGCAAATCGCAGCAAGCAAGCAGCTCGAGCTGCCGACCTCGGCGTCAATCACCTCAGCAGCAGCAGCACGCGAGACGCACACACACTTGCACCGCTCGCTCTCGAGCGCCTACTACGATCGCTCCTACTACTGATCGCTACTACGTGAGCAGGCACGACACGCTTGCTTTGAGCGCAGCCGCATGCCGTTTAGCGACCCGAACCGGGTGCGTGCGTCGCGCGAGCGCCGCGGCACGCCCGTGCTCGGTGAAGATGACAATCCGTACGCAACGCACATGAGTCCGCCATCGAACTCATTGTACGTCATGGAGCCGCCGTACAACGGTGCGCCAGAGACTGCAGAGAGCGACGCTGGTGTGCTCCGCCACGTTCAAGCAGGTGCAGCGAGTCACAACAGCAACACGAGCAACAGCAACTCGGGCTTTGGGCTCGACCAGCACTTGACAAACAGCGGCTCGCACGCGAGCGCAAGCGGCACGTTTCGCCGCACGACGCGCTACACGCCGTCCGAGACGAGTAGCAGCAACGCGAACACCAATGCGAACGCTTACTACCCCGCGAGCAACTCGAGCGTGAACAACCTCGAGACGCTCACGAGCACGTCGGCGCAGCAGCCGCTCATCACGACGCCGCGTGCGACGCAGAACAACATCATCCGCGTGATCAACAAAGACATGACGGCGCAGTTCCGCGGCCGCGCGCAGTCGGTCTCGAACGCGCGCATCCGGTGGTTCGAGAACCGCAAGTCGCAGCTCCTCGGATGCTGCCTCACAATGGCGTTCCTCGGGCTCTCGATCGCGCTCTACGACTATCGCTGGATGGGCATCATCGCAGGCTCGGTGAACACGATCATCTGCGGCTCAGCAGTCGTGATGACCTACTGCCGCAAGAAGCGCTGGCACCAGCACCCGAACCCGATCGTGCACATTCGCTCGGTCCTCAGCATCTTCCTCGCCGTCTGTCTCTTGCTCAACGTCCTCGTGGCCTTTGACCCAAAGAGCGACGACAACCCAAACTGCCGCGGACTCGCAGGCATCACCGAGTTCTTCTTCTTCACGTCCGAAGCCTGGGGACTCGTCATGGCGTGCGATCTGTTCTTCTCGGTACGTGTGGAATATGCGTATTTAGTGCGCAATGCGGACTTTGATGACCGGTATGCGCTGTATTTACTCACACTCTTGTGTGGTGGTCGGACGTACTGGTTTCTCTCTCAACAGCTCACGAGTCCGTTCACGAGCTACAAGCGCCTCATGCGGTTCTACCACCTCTGGGTCTGGCTCGGCGGTACGACCTCTTGAGTTGGATCTGCGCAGTCTTGCTGCCTTTCGCTCGCCTGTGCTGATGCAATGCTTGGGTGATTGGGTGATAGGAATCATCATGGGTGCGATCACGTACGGCGTGAATGGCGCTGGCGGGTTCTTCACCGTCGACGGCCAGTCGGTCAAGTACCACTCGGACATTGACACGATGGTCGGCTTTTGCTTGGCGTCGTCACGCATCTGCTGCGAAACCGGCCAGACGTGCAGCAAAGGCGTGCAGATGTGCGCAGCGAACGCGAGCTTCCTCCGCGCGCAGCAGTGGTGCGTGCCACTTCACGGTCGTTCAGCTGGCTTACAACACATCCGACTGACCTATTGACACCTCTGTGCGCTTCTTGTATGTGCGATACAGGCCGTGGATCTTGATCTACAGCTTTGTGATCCTCGTCGTGTTTGTCTCGGTCTGGTACGTTTACAAGATGGTCGCCGTTGTTGCTCCAGTTGTTTATAGACTCACGCGTGTGTCTGTATGATCTCCTAGTGTCTTGACGCTCGCGTGGCATCGCTTGTACCTCCGCGGCGTGCCCAAGACGTACAACATCCGCCTCCGCGTGCTCAACTACATCTCCTTGTGCGTACTGTACACTACAGACACTTGAGTACTGTGACTCTATCAGCTTGTGCTCACAATGCACTGGTGTCTCTATCTACAGCTTCACGGGCGCGTACGTCTTCTACTGGCTCCTCCTGCTCCTGCTCTACATGTGCGCGTACTTCATCAGCACGAAGAGCGACACGTCGGACTCGCGCGCCGTCGCGCAAGTGCTGCGGCAGCTCGTGGCGTTCCTCATTGCGTCGAAAGGCTACTTGGACTACGTCATCTGGTTCGCAGTCAACAGCATTGAGCGGTGCGTCGCCCTACAAACGCCCTCTGTCTATCTGTACCAGTCGATAGCAAGCCATTGAAGACCTAGGACACTAACGCACACTTGCTATTGAAATGACAGACGCTCGACGAACGGGAACCGCGACCAAGAGTCAGCAGACGTCGACGTCGACTTGAGTCCGCAAGTGAACACTGCGCTGCGGTCCGAGATCCTGTACTACACGACGTCCGGCATCAAAGAGTCGGTGCGCGCAGTCACAGACGAGCTCATTACGATCCCGATCTCAGGCGAAGGCGAGAAGGTACGAGTTGCTGGGGGTGTGTGTGTGCAGCTCTATGAGACAATGGGACTCTGTACCAAACTAACAGCGATCTCTGTCTTTAGGGCAAGTCGATCAAGTTCTGGTCGTTCTGTCCGTCGGCATTCCGCAACGTGCGCCTCACGTCCGGCATCAGCGACTCGGAGTACATTCAGATGTTTGGCGCAACGACAAAGGTTTGTTTTGTCCTATATTAGGATCCTACCCGTCCCTATTGTAGGATGTTTACGTTTGATCTCTCTCTCGCTTGCGCTTGACAGGAACGCTTTAGCGAAGGCCGCAGTGGCGCATTCATGTTCTTCACGGCCGACGAGCGCCTCATTTGCAAGACCATGTCGCCGGAAGAGTGCACATTCTTGCGCAGGATTGGACCGAACTACGAGGCGTACATGACCGCGAACTACAACACGCTCCTCACGCGCTTTTACGGCTGCCACGCAGTTGATCTGTACGGCAAGATGTACTACTTTGTCGTCATGGGCAATCTCTTTGCCGACAGCCAGGTACGGGACCGTGATGACCCTCAGTGGGATTGTCTGCTAGATTTGCAAGCCATCGCTTATACGAGCATGTCTATCTGTGCTCTTGTATCCGAATGTTGTGTACAACAGGTGATTCACCACCGGTACGACATCAAGGGGTCGTGGATCGACCGGAACGCCAAGGTCCCGCGTCCTGGCGACAAGACAACGTGTCGCTACTGCAATGCGTCGTACACGTTCGGGAGCACGCGGAACCAGGAGTGCGGCGACGGTCTCAACTTCCACGAGCCAAACATCGTACTGAAAGACAACGACCTCATGACGAAGATCCGCATTGACCCGACGCAGGCGCACAAGATCTACGACCAGATCCACAAAGACAGCGACTTTCTCTGTTCCCAGGGCATCATGGACTACAGTCTGCTCATGGGCGTCCAGAGCTCCGAGTACCTCGTCGACACGAGCGACTTGGTCCCGCCGCGTCCAACAATGGGCAAGCAAGACGAGAGTCTGTTCACTCAAGTCGCCACGAGCGTGTCTGGGCCGTCGCTGTACCAGTTTGGCATCATTGACTTCTTGCAGCAGTGGTACGTCGTCTGGACTGCTGCTTGAGCTATCTCTTGGCCAATCAGTCTGTTGGCTGAGACTCACAGGACAACACACTGTTGAATATTCCTCTCTAGGACGTTTGAGAAGAAGATGGAGCGGTTCTACAAGTGCTACATCAAGCGCAAAGACCCCGACGGCGTGTCTGCGATGCCGCCAAAGCCGTACAAGTTCCGCTTCCAGCAGAAGATGTCGCGCATCTTTGCGCTCAGTAGCCACACACGCGCAGATCCGCTGCAGTACCAGCGCACGATGCCTGCGCTCATTGACGTGATCGACCAAGCGGACTTCACGACCACGCGCAGCGGTCCGTTTGGCGACGAGCGGCGGACAACGCACTTGTACGTCGACCAGCAGCAGCAGCAGTCGCAGATTCAGCAGCAGACGCAGCACGATGTGCGCTTTGCGTGAGTGCGCACTGGAGCAGCTCCAGTCGGACGTGAAGCCTCTGGCACTAGCAGTGGTCGAGCGCGTGCGATACACGTACGGATCACGCAACGCCGAGAGCGCACGAGTATCAACCCATCATTCATTCTGTCTATTCATATAATCAGTCAGCACCACTGCGTCTTGTTTGCTTGAGCTCACGCATGTCATGCGCATGACCTAGGACATCGCGACAATGTTCATTGTGCCACCATCGTCTTGACAGCTCATGGTACAGTTCTGGTACATGAGCTGTTCATTGCCCAATCACATCTGCCCACATCACGATTGTACCATTTGTAACGGTACAGTGACTTTCAGCTCCAAATCTTCCCTCCCCATTTGCGCTTGCAACGAATCACACAGCACAGCAAGATGGTCAAGGTGTGTGCTTGTCTGTGTCTGTGTGTGTGTCTGTGCGTGAGAGTCGATGCACATGTGCGAATGTGAGCGACGCTGCTTGAAGGCGCTCTGCACTTGCGAAATGCACGTCGTCGCTCGATGCAATCGACGCGCGCAATCGCCACACAAAGCGCACATGTGCATCGACCGACCAGTGACGTGGCGTGCTATCACGTGTGTGCGTGCCATTGCTCCTGCAGCATGCACTTGCTCACTCTCGTTCTCTCGCATGCATACACACACGTGTAGGCGTCGTCTCCAACTGTGAAAGCGATCTTCATCCTCGACAGCGATGGCAATCGCGTGTGCGCCAAGTACTACGACAAGTCGTACCCGACTGCAAAGGACCAGCTCGCGCTCGAGAAGAAGCTCTACCTCAAGACCAAGAACTCGAATCCGCGTCTCGAAGGTGCGCTCACATGCATAATAGCTCTCTCGTTGCTTGCATGTGCGCCATGCTCATCCACGTCTGTCTGTCTGTCTGGCGCTGTAGCTGAGATCATCTTGATCGACAACATCGTGAGCGTGTACCGCAGTGGCTCCGACGTGACGATGCACGTGATCGGATCTGCGCACGAGGTGCGTTGTCGTTACTGCTCCTGCCTCTTCGCCAATGGGACTGATGGACTCGATGGACATGACTGTAGAACGAGATCATCTTGCTGAGCGTCTTGGACGCGACGTTTGAAGCTGCGAGCGGTTTGCTCAAGTACGTCGCCACTCCTCTTGCTGCTGTTGCAAGTGTTGTTGTACTGCGCATGGACTGACGAACTGACTGAATCACAGAGGCCGAATGGATCGTCACGTGATCCTCGACAACATTGAGCTCGTGCTCTTGACATTTGACGAAGTCGTCGACGGCGGGTGCGTCCAGTTGGCTCAACGCACACACTCGACTGCGAACACAGTGCACTCACGCTTGACTGGTGGTGGTATGATCCGACGCAGCATCATCTTGGAAGTCGACACGCCGTCGATCTCGAACCGCGTGCTCATGCGCGTACGTCCATACGTCAGCTCAGTCACTCTTTACTCAATGCACATGGCACGGACTCACTCCACGTCTGTATGTGATCGCTAGGGCATTGACAACGAAGTCCCGATTGGCGAACTCACGATCTCGCAGGCGTTTGCGTCTGCGCGTGAGCAGTTCTCGCGCTCGTTCCGCAGTTAGAAGACCCAGTGACGCGCGCACTGCACTTGCTGCTGCGTCGCCGTCATTATCCCACATCCCCACATCGTCTCCTGCATCTCCATGTGCGCAACATAGCACTTCGTCCGTTCTTGTTGCGTTCGTTTGTCCTTGCGTTGCTGATGTAGCTGGAGCTACGACATGCTCGTGCTCACTTTCACGCACTTGTAGAGATCGCCACTGTGTTGTTGTCCCATGTCAAGATGACTCTCTCACTCGCACAGCTACTCGCACTGGAGCGTCGTCGAGCATCGAGATCGTGAAGAAAGACTTGACGTCGTCGAGTTCACTTGACGCCACTGCTGAATGCTCGTGTGTGTGGTCGTAGTGCACATGCGCGAGCGACGACGACCTCAGACGCTTGAGCTGGATCAGTGAGCGTCTCGGATAGTCACCTCTCGTCTCAGCTCAGCAGAGTGAGCTCGATCTTGCCCGTGGTCTTGTCTCGACTCTATTGTTATCTGAACAAGGTCAATGAACGACGATCTTGTCTGTCATGATGACTCAACACACAGCAGCAGCACCAGTGCTGGGACAGTGACCGGCTTCTCGTGTGCTCCTTTTGGTGTCGCTCGTGCTCGCTCACTCACGCACGCACCTGGCACAACCCGAGACGAGAGGCACCAGGATCGCTAGAAGTGACGACCGCGATGGCGATGACGATAATGGGGCGCACGCGCACGTGGTCGAATGTCCAGCTCGGACCGTCGCTTGCGCTCGTGCGCGACGAGTGGTGGCGCAGTCGCGCGCTCTCGAGCGTCTTTGTTGTGCTCCATGCGCTCGCGTGTGTGTACTACGCAAGTGTCGCTGCGCTGCACGAGTACATTCGACACCACCCGCGTGCGACTGGGATGATCAACCTCGTTGGCCGCGACGTCTTGGACTACTTTGACTACGTCGTTGGTGCGAGCATCGCACTCGTTGTCGCCCACAGTCTTGGGATCTGCGCGATCCTCTGGTTCGCATTGCCAACCTGCGTTCGTCGCCGCGTATGGGCAGCAGACAGCACGAGCAGCAGTGTCCACAGCCTTCGTCATCCCGAGCACATCGCCGCGACGCATCGCCGCTCGCGCTGGCAGCGACTTGTTGAGACGCTTGTGCGATGGGACCGTGCGCTCGAGCATCGCTGCGGCGTTGACTTGTACGAGCTGCTTGTGCTCGTAGAGATCGGGCTGCAGTCGTACCAAGCAAACAAACTGAGCCACCTCGTGTCGACGATCTGGATCAACCGGCTCACTGTGCTCGTGATCGTCGTGAACTGCTGGTTCATGCCAGCGATGACTGTCGTGTTCCGCAAGAAGACACCGACGTTTGTAAAGATCGTGCAGCTCGCGCTCGACGCACTGCTCGAGATTGTGTACGGCATGGTCATGCCACTTGCGATCTTCTATCCGTACTACCGCGACGCGATGCGGATCTTCTACAACCCGTTCATCAAGTACTACGACGATACGTGGTCGATCAATACGGTAGCAGAGAACCGACAGATCTACGCGACGTCCTGGATCGACTTTTGCTCCAAGATGGCACCAGGTGTGAGCCTCTTTGTGCGGCTGTACGCGCTCCAGACACAGCGCAATGAGCACGAAGTGCGCACAAAGACACTGAGTCTCGTCAAGATCACACCGGACTCGGCGCGCGCTGCGACGCAGCACACGTCCGTGCTCTACTCAAAGCGGCTCTCATTGCGTTCATGGTGCTCTGGGGACTCGCTGTGCTCGTGCTGCACCTCGCAGCAGCAAGTGTCGGCATGTCAGGCAGTGATCTCAGTAGCTGCTTGCTCGAGACGCGACCGTTTGGGTCGACACAGTACGCATGCACTGTGCTCGAAGTGAGCTGCACGCAGAAGCGCATCCGCGGCTCCAAGTCGGAGCTCGATTACGCACTGAGCAATGTCGATCCGCTCCGTGTGAAAGGACTCGTGTTCTCGCACTGCGAGGCACTGGAGATGCCACCGCGGCTCAAGACGTTCCCGATCCTCGTGAGTATCAAGATCCACAACTGCACGATTGCTGAGTGGAGCGACGACGCAGCGCTCACAGGCTGGGACCACCCCGCGCTCCAGATCCTGTACGTCACGCTCACAAACATGACGACGATCCCTCCTGGACTGCTCTCGCGCGACTTCCCGCCGCGTCTGCGCGACATTGAGATGTGCGGCACGAACCTCACAGCACTACCAGTCGATTTGTTTGAGACCTGGTCAAAGCTCAACTACTTTGCGCTCGAGCTCAGTCCGGGCATCACCGAGTTCCCACCTGCGCTACTGCGAGTCAACACGACGGTGCCGTGGATCACATTGAGCTCGAATGGCATCACTGCGCTGCCCGACAACGTCTTCACACTGCACAAGTACCGCCTCTTCCACGTTGCTGGGAACCCACTGACGCGATTGCCAGCGCTAGTTGGCAATGCGTCGTTGATCCCACGTCTGTCGATCGCACACACAAACATCTCGGAGATCCCAGCGTCGTGGACAGCAAACGACACGTACGCGCAGCACGAGAACGCTGCGATCAAGAGTCGCTTTGTCCTGACTGCAAACCACTCGCCACTCTGTGCGCGCGCAGTCGCAAACGTCTCGAACGTCTCGACTGACTCGGCGACGCTGTCGACAGTCGAGCCGCGCATTTCGTGGGTCCAGCTCCAGTGCACGCGCAACAGCGCGCCGTACTACTACCCGCTCGCGTACGAGCAGCAACTACGAACAGTCAATCGTGGGTAGCACTTTAAAAACTTGACACATACCTGACAGTGGATGCATTCAGCGAACGCACTGCAGCACTCCACAGCTCGCTAACGAGTAAGCTATCCTCCCTTGCTGCGAACGCACTCGTATCTAGCTCGTCATAGCGTCTTGCAGCTGCGCTGTCGAGAGTACCGAGCTAGCTAGCCCAAGTTGCCCAATGTTGTTGTATGTCACTATTTTATCGTATTTATTATAGTGACTATTGCGTGAGAAGCTTTTGCTTCACTCGCATCCGGACACACGTCCTAAGCAAACTGCTGCATCAGATCGATCCGCGAGAGCCCGTTGCTTGCGAGGCGTCTCGAGAGAAGCACCATCACCACCGCCAGCATCACCACCACCGCCAGCACCAGCACGCACGAGAGAGAGAGAGCATGACTGCCACTGCTGCAAACGATGCGCGAGATGAAGCGCACGGTGGTCTGCGTCGCCGCCCAGTCACTCCAGCAGCAGCAGACGACACGAGCTCCGACACGGCGTCGTCGTCGTCGCAGTCAGCGCCAGTCGCAGCAGCAGTCGCAGCGCCGCGTCAGCCCCCGCGCCGCGCATCCAAAGGCTTTGTCGAGCTGCTCTTTTCGCCGCTGAGCTTCGTGCTTGGCGACGGTGAGCCAGAGGACCCACAAGTGTCGGCGCGCGCGTTCACGCACTCGCTCCGTCGGCGCTACGGCGACGTGTTCCCGCGCTTTGAGCACACGTCGTTCCGCGACGCCGTGTCGACTGCGCGCACTGCGTCCAAGTTCCTCCTCGTGTTCCTCCACTCGAACATCCACGACGACGCCGACGCGTTCTGCAGGTGCGTGCGCCTGAGGCTCTATGGTTCTAGCCCTATAGTCGATAGAGCGCGTCGCTAACTGCCAGTGCCTTGGCTCTGATGATTGTCTGCGGCGTTTTATAGAGACGCGCTCTGTACTGAGCAGCTGAGCACGTACTTGAACGATCACGACTGCATCGTGTCGTGGGCTGGCTGCGTGCAGCACGCTGAGGGCTTTGGCGTGAGTCTCTCGCTCGGCTGCGCGTCGTTCCCGTTCCTCGCACTCCTCACGTGCGTCTCGCGTGGCGTGAACGTGGTCGAGAAGATCACAGGTACACTTGCCATCGCTACTGTTGCTATTGCGACAGATTGGACCTGAGGACTAACGGATTGATTGACTATCTACTTGTTTGTTTGTTTGTTTGTGTAGCAAACTTGCCAGCTGCGCAGATCATTCAGCACTTGGAGAGTGCTGTTGAGCGCAACAACCAGATCCTCGCAGCTGCGCGTCGCGTGCGTCAACAGCGGTACGTTCATATGGCGTTATGTATGTGTCCAGAGGCTGTGGCAATTGCAACTGCATTGCTCACATGCAACAACAACTGGCATGCAACAATGACAATGTTGCTAGAACGGAAGCGCAGATCTTGCGTGAGCAGCAAGACCGCGAGTATCAAGAGTCACTCGAAGCTGATCGTCAGCGCGAAGAAGCTGCGCAGCTCGAAGCGCAGCGCCGGATCGAGCAACAGCTGCGTGAAGAAGAGGAGGCGCGTCGCGCAGAAGAAGCTGCGTTGCAAGCCGCACAAGAGCTTGTCGAGAACATTGAGCGCAAGCGTGCGCGACTGCAAGATCAGCCACCGTCGCGCGTGCCGCCGCCAGATGCGACGTACAAGACTGCAGTGCTCAAGTTCCACTTGCACAATGGCACGCGGCTCGAGCGGCTGTTCTACGCACACGACACGCTGCAGACTGTGCGTGACTTCATCGACGTCGAGTTCTTTGACCGCGAGATCCAGATCGTGAACTACGAGCTCGCGACGAACTTCCCAAAGAAGACGTACGGTCCCGACCTCGTGGACCTCACGCTCGAGCAAGTGGTGCGTCTGGGTGCTTGCTTGTTTGTCTTGCTTGTTCGTCGTGTTTGTCAGAGTAAGAACTTGCCTTGTGCAAGTTGACAAGTTGTTGGGCTAACTTGTGTGTCGATATCGTGAAAACAGGGTCTCGCGCCGCAAGCGCTTGTGTTTGTGCAAGACCTCGACTCGTAACTATCGAGTCGAGTGCGTGGCGATTCAAAAGCTGCAGCATGTGTGCACAAGTGAAGAGAAGTGCCAGCTATCTGCACAAGTCGAAGCAAGCAAGTTGGTGAGAGCAAGTGAAGAAGTCGTGCAGGACCTGGTCGAATGCAAGTTTGTTTGCGCTTGTGTGGTGTTTGGATGGTGCATACAAAAATGAAGTCAATTGAGCTGCACTTGATTTCTGCCTGGTGTGCAAATGCGCTAAGTACGAATGAATGACGCGGTTTGCTCGCTGTGCCGCTCATTTCGCAAACTCGCCGCTGCCGACCAAGCACCAAGCACCAAGCACCAAGAAGCAGCTCCAAGCTCGCTCTGCTCCCGACAACGCGCACGCTTCCCACAACCATGCTCCGCCTCGCACTACGCTCTGCTGTTCCTGCGCGCCGCGCCGCCGCGATCGTCCACGCCAAGCGCTACTTTGCGTCGTACCCTCCGCATGAGGTCGTCGGTCTGCCAGGTGCGTTCCACTTGCTCTCTTGCTTGCTCGATCGCTCGCTTGCTCGCCATTATCGCTCGCGCGCACGTATACATGCAGCTGGAGATATGATGTGATGACCGTGTCCTTGCAATGTTACTTCATGTGTCGTTACGCTTGTACAGCGCTGTCGCCAACGATGGAGAGCGGCACGCTTGCCAAGTGGCGCATGAAGGAGGGCGACCGCATCACGGCTGGCGACATCATCTGCGAGATCGAGACCGACAAGGCGGTACGTCGCCTATAGTGTATGCGTTTGGTCTTGTGAGCGCTGGTGTTGTTACTCGCAGTTATTGCGACTACACACACACTCGATCATGTGACTGACTGTCTGTCTTGTGGGGTCTCCTGCTGCTGTCGTGACGCTAGGTCGTCGACTACGAAGCGACGGACGACATGTTCCTCGCCAAGATCCTCGTGCCAGAGGGTACCGAGAACATCGCAGTTGGCCAGCCGATGATGGTGGTGTGCGACGACGAAGAATCGCTCGCCGGTCTCGCGGACTTTAAGGTCGACCCAAGCGCTGCAGCGCCAGCGCCAGTCGCAAAGGCACCAGAGGAGATCCCACCAACGAAAGAGCAGGTGCCAGTGGACCCAGTGTCGAATGCGCCAGTCGTGCCAGTCGACTTTCTCGTGACGTCGCAGACAACGCACAAGACTGTGCCGGGTCCTGCGATCCCTGCGCCAGCAAAGCCTGCATCTGCGCCTGCTGCTACGCCTGCACCGGCGACGCCAGTTGTGTTTGCCGAAAAGTGGGGCCAGGGCATCCAGAAGAGCCCGATCTCGCTCAGTCTGCTCAAGAAGCAGCAGGCGTACCTCGCACTCTACGGTCTCACCGGCACGTCGCCAGTCGAGCGCGAGTAAGCAATGCGAGCTATTGTGACTGATCAGAACACAATAGAACGCGACTTGTTTTGTAGTGCAAGTGTGTGCAAGTGTTGTGTGTTGATATGCAAAACAAGTCACAGGGATAGGGAACAACTTGCTCCATCCTGCAACAAGCAGCAACTAGCTTACTTGCACTAGCTGTTGCTCGCTCGCTCGCTTGCTCCCTGTTTGTCGACAACAAGTTGCTTACTCGGCTGCAACGCCACTTGCAACACCGCCGCTGATGCTCATCGAGTGCACCTTCTCGAGGTGGTTGAGCACACCAAACGCGTCGACTGTGAGGAAATCCGAGAGTCCTGGGTGTTTCGCATCGAGCGCCTGCAACCAACACAATCCAGTACACAAGAGCAAGCGTCAGGATGAGATCCTCACCATACTTGCGCATTGAGCACACACGTACTTGGTACTCGTGCATGTCAATGAGTCCGTTGCGATCGAGGTCGGCTTCGTCAAACGTCGAGTTCACAATGCGCGCAATCTGCTCCTCCGACAGATCGATCTCGAGCTCTAGTACCATTAGCACAGGAGTCTTGGTCAGTCCAACTGCAGTCGAACGAGAGAGCATCTGAGACAGTAGCTAGGACGCGAGGAAGTGATAACGCACCTCTGCACTCAAACAGACACGACCGCAGCACCTCGGTCGTCATCTTCTTCGTGATGTAGCCCGTGCCTTCTGGGTCGAGCAAGTGAAACGACAGCATGAGCTTCTGCTCGCGCGTCGCCTTTTGGCTCAGCACTGAGAGACCGTTGACGAGGTCGTCGAACGTTACCTGCACGTATAGTGAGGAATAGTGACCATGTGAGCATCAGTCGATCTGCGCTGTCGCTAACACACACACACACTGACATAGTATGGCAAGACGCCTGCAGGACGTACGTATCCCTTGTTCGAGAGGTCGAAGATCGTGTAGAGACGGTTGACGTACAGACTCGTGGACGTCGTGCCGAGGAAGCGAAAGAACTCGTCCTTTGGGATCAGCACCGGGTCGTTCTCGCCCTGTCCCAATAGCGCTGCGAGGTGTTTCCGGATCGACTGGATCTCTTGCGGCGCAAAGATCGTCGAGACGTCGACGTGGCTGAGCTTGAACTCGAGCTGCGAGCTTTTGGCTGGCGGACGCGCTGGCGGCTTCCCGATTGGAGCAGACGTGCTTGCGACTGGCGGCGCTGGCGGCGGTGCAAGACTCGCTGGCTGTGCAACTGGCGCAGCTGCAGCGTACGTGCTCTGCTGCTGCTGCTGCTGCTGTTGCTGTGGTTGTTGCGGTGGCACTGGCACTGACTGCTGCTGCGGACGCGCGCTCGTGGACGGGATGTCGTCACGCGGCTTGGCGCCCGAGCTCCCGCGTGGCTTGCCGTGCTTGTTGCCCATGCTCGCTGCTGCTTCTCGTGTTCTCGCGTTCCCCCTTCGATGTTGAAATGACCTAGCAAGACCGAGCAATACTTTATGCAAGTCAATCGATCGAAATCCACATTCCCACACATGATTGAATCAACGTATAGACAGCGAGTATTTTCTAGTTTCATGTGGTACGCATGCACTAGTTGACATGAGTTGCGTGTTTGAGCCATTCGAAAGAGCGCACAAGAAAGCACCACGACAACGATGGTCTTGCACACGACGACGCGCATGGAGACGCAGGATGGCGAGACTGCAACTGTGCTCGCTGTCCCACCAGAGGTGAAAGAGGCGATCGCGATGATCGAGAGCGACTCGCCGCTCGTCGCTGCTGAAGGTTTCTCGAAGCTCTCGCACGCGACATTCAGCAACCGTACGTGCATGTGCATGTCGTTGCGTGGCGGCACCTTCTTTGCTTGTCAGCTCTGTTGTCACTGCTGCAACAGCATATGATCCAAAGCTAACCACTGCTCTATTGCGTAGCGATTGGCAAAGAGGCAGCTGGTGCAATCGGCGCGATCCAAGCGATCGTGAACGCCATGGCACGCAACATTGAGAACGGCACGGTGCAGGAAGACGGCTGCCACGCACTGCGCAATGTCTCGTTCCACTGCGGTGCGTGTGTGTTCATATGCCTTATGTCTGTCTATCAACACATACCACACTGACGTGCGTGGCATGCACGTGACAGAGCAAAACCTGCGTCTTGTGCGTGAAGAAGGCGCGATCGTCGCTGTGCTCACTGCGATGGACAAGCACCCAGAGAACGAAGCGCTGCAGGCTGAGGGCTGCTGGGCACTCCTTGTCTTTTGCTCCAACCAAGGCCCGTGTACTGTGCTCTTAGCATATCCGACACGTTAGACCCAAGTCCACACCAGTGATCACTCGACTCACCACTGCTTGTGCTTCTGCTCTCTCCTTGCGTCCCACTACAGACGACAACATTGCGGTCGCCAAGCCATTCGCAGGTGTGATCGACAAGGCGTTCAGTGCGTACCCGAGCAATGCAGAGATCAAGAGCAAGTGCATGTTCCTCAAAGCGCTGCTTGCTTAAGGCGCCACGATACAACACCAACACTAGGGCGAGTTCCATCGCAGACACAAGACACAAGAGAGAGTGATGGCTGTGTGTGGGTGGATTGGGATTCGAATACATACGACGCACGTGCTTGGGACTCTGCTTATCTGACTGCGCTGCACTGTCGATGATGATGACAGTTGCAGACAAGGGCTCGCTCACTCACCACGTCCCGTAGCCAGTCGGTGTCTTCAAGAGTCCGTACTCGGGGTGCTTGTGGCGCTTGTGGATCTGCTCGAGCTCGGCCATGCTCAAGAAGCTCGACGCCAAGCCGAGGAAGCAGCCGAGACCGAACGGCACCATGCAGTCTTCGAACGAAAAGAGTACTGCGAACGGGTCCATGAACTGGAGCGTCGACGCGAGGAAGAAGCCGACGGCGCTGAGGAGACTCAGTCCGGTGACCCACGTCTCGAGCGTTGTGAGACGCAGAGAGAACCACTGGTGCACAACTTCGACGTGCGCGAGGTACGCGCTCAGCAAGATGAAGAACGCGCCGGTGAAGAACGGGAGCCAGTAGCCCATGATCAAGCCAAACTCGGACCGACCGACGTCGATCACACCAAAGTTCGTGCCGTCAGAGCGCGCGAGGATGTACACGCGCGACGCAACGAGTAGTGTAGCGCCGAGCATGCCCATGACTTCGGTCCAAAAGTCGATGCGCGATGGGAAGAACCCGAGGAACTGACGCTCGAGCAGCGGTTCGCTGCCGTGCAAGTACTCGTCGAGCCAGATCTGCAGGAACGTATATAACATCAACGAGTCACGTGTGAGTCTGGCTCAGGTTTGCGATCATACGTTTAGAGACAACTCAACGTATAACATATAACATATACACGACGTACCTCGAGGTTGTGGCAGCAGTTGATGACCTCAAAGTAGTTGCAGACGTGCCAGATCAAGTAGCAGATCGCACCGAGGAGCAATGGGACGTCGACAAACGCGTGACCCGTGACGTGCGCGTTGCCGTGCGCTACAGCTTCGCCCATGAAGCCGATCACGAGCAGTGCGTGTGCGAGCACAGCAAAGCCGCCGCCCCAGAAGCTGAGCGAGTACAGCTTCCAGCACTTGCCGTGCCACGCGCAGTAGAGCGTCGTCATCATCTTGCGGTGCGCGCGCGAGGACCAGAGGATACGTTTCTGATCGAGCGTGTAAAAGTCCACGAGCGTCGGCGAGAACGCGTCGACGCCGTAGTAGATCGAGTTGACATTGTCCGACGGCGGCACCACGAGCTCTTCCGATGCAACGCGCGAGAGCGTGCGTGAGCGCGGCGTACCAGCAGCCGACGACGATGCAGTTGACGCGCGCGAGCTCGCAGCCGCAGACGTCGATCCGTGCAGGAGCGGCAGTGCTTTCGTTTTGCCCATGTCTGTGTTTGGTGTCGTTGTGAGAGATATGATGTGAGGTGGTGGTGAACGCACGCACAGACTGACGTCGACGTGGGCGTAAGTTGTCGGATGGCCGACGTACGCGTGCGGATGCAAGCAAGCGAGCTTGAGGAGCGCTAATGCAGCTGGTGGTCGCGAGCGCGCGAGCGGCTGGTGGGGTTGCGGCGATGGATCTCTCGCTCGTGAAATGACCATTCGGATATCGAAAGTGCGCGTTGCCTTTTTAGTTGGTGCGAAACAATCGCTGTTTGCATATAGTTTGAATAGGTTCGTCTGGACAACATTGTTGTGATTTTGTTGTGTTCGTGGTGTGTGCGGGAGAGGAAGCGACGCGCGAAAGATCGCGACGATTCAAATGATGAATTTTATCGCAGCGCGTGAAATGTGAGGAACCACGAGTCGAATTGAAAGTGCGTGAGGATACATTTTCGATATACTTTGCACAAGCAAGTCGAATCGATCGATTCGCCTGATTTGCTCTAACGCGAAGAAGCGCCTCGGAACCGCACGTAGCACGACATGCGTCACGCGATTCGATGATGGCTTTGTCTCCTGGCAAGAGCTCTCGAAATCGTGTTGCTATGTTCGCGCGCGCATGACAGTCATGAGCACTACACCTTCATGAGCACGACGATGTAAGCGCGAAGCGCAGTGATGATGGCGATGGTCTGCTTCACCAAGCCCTGCCCTACTAACATGTGTGTGTGTGCCAGCAGCTGAAAAATCCTGGGCTGAAACGATCTGAAGCCTCGTATGTATGCCATCTGCTTGAGCGCGCGCGCGCACGCTGCGATGACCATGACGCGCTTTGAAGCGACCAAGTCGAGTCTCCATGCTTGCTCTTGCAAGCGGACCGCAGGCGCAGGCACGCAGCCTGTGGTCTTGATCATAGTCACACACGCAAGCACGAGTGCCAGATTGATGTGATAAGGACCGACAGGCTAGAGAGCATTGCAACCTGAGGACATCTCCATTGTCCTGTTTGCTTGCACGCATTCGCGTTCCTGTTTGATCTGTTCATGACGAGTCCATGCAATCACGACGCTTTGCTCTTAGCGATTGCAGGACCAAATGCGCTCATGGTGTGAATGACATCGAGAGCGCGGCTTAGACGAAGCACATGCTGCTGCTGAGCAGCTCCATCGTTGCTGCCACGAGTGTTGCAAGCATCACAACACCGAGGCATATTTCGTACTTTTACGGAGCGCCACAGTAGAACTTGGCATGTGGATCGATGGATCAGTCGGTCATCGCAACAGCAGCAACTCGTCTGTCGCGACGCGAGCCGACTGCCTGCATGGCGCTGAACAACCGGAACGAGCCGCTCGCAGCAGCACCAATGAGCGACAGCAGCTGGCGCTATAGCAGCAGTGGCGCTAGTGTCGACTCGATATGGGGCGTCTACAGCTTTGGACAGGCACGTGTGTCTATCTCTCTGTGCACATGCAGTCTGATACTGACGCGATAGCACCCACTACACTGTCCAGAACTCGTACGGCGAGCTCGGTCATGACGATACGCTCGACCGCAGCGCGCCAACGCGCGTGGCATTTTGCGACGACAAGCGCGTCGTTGACGTTGCGTGCGGCAACGAGCAGACTGTGCTGCTCTGCGGTGCGTGAGCGCTCATGCATCCACTAGCAATCGCCGCTGCTCTTATTCAGTCGACTCACGCGCTTCACCACGGCACTTGCTGCTACTATACGCCTACTGCTGCTTAGAAAGCGGTGATGTGTACGCGTGCGGATACAACGGCAGGTCTGTCGCCACTCACGCGTCACTTGCTAGTACGAAGCGATACAACATAGTAGCTCTCACACGTACACTTGGATCACCAGCGGACAGTGCGGCACTGGCACGACTGTGCGCGTCCCGCACCTCCAACTCGTGCCTGGACTCACCGGCAAGAACATCATCGGCGTCTTCTCTGGCAACGGCTGCGAGCACCTCGCTGCACTCACTGGTGCGACCTGCTCTCTCTTTGAACTCTAGGACCGTGAATGATGGTCTCTCACTCGACTCACACATCCATGCATACGCACACTTGTAGCATCTGGCTCGCTCTTCACAGTCGGCTTCAATGGCCGCGGACAGCTCGGTCACGGCTCGACGCTCTCGGTCTCTGAGCCAGCGCCAGTGCTGCGGCTCGCAGAGAAGCACGTCGTGGACGTCGCGTGTAGCTACTTCCACACGGCGATCGTCACGTCCGACGGCGAACTCTTCACGTGCGGCCGCAACGACTTTGGTCAGCTTGGCATTGCGAGCAGCAGCAGTGACAATGTTGATGAAGATGATGGCGATCCATACAGCAACAACAGCAGCAGCAGTGGCGCGACTGGGACGGTCGACAAGCACTATCCGCAGCCAGTGCGGTTCTTCTTTCGCCACCCAGTGCTCGCAGTAGCCTGTGGCCAGCACCACACAGTTGCGTCGCTCTGTACGTCTTCACACTTGGAGGCTACAGCTGTCTTGAGTCTCTCGAGGAGCTGAATCGCCGCTTTTGACTGTGACTGTGACCTCTGACTGATCGCTTAGGCAGTAGCGGTCTCGTTGCATTTGGGAAGAACGAACACGGTCAGCTCGGCATTGGCGACGTGTCTGGACCAGCGTTTGTCCCGACGCGTGTGACTGGCGCACTGGAGACTGCAATCGTGACGAAGCTCGCGTGCGGCTACTACCACTCGGTCGCAGTCACAGACGACGGCAGCGTGTACTCGTTCGGTCGGAACGACTACGGCCAACTCGGTCTCGGGCACACCAAGCACGTCGCGAAGCCCACAGTGCGTGCTCTTGATGCCATTGCGCCTGCTGGTGTTGCTGGGAATCGCTGCGTCTTACTGACATTCTGAGCGACGCTGTGCCATGTGTCGTATGCAGCTCGTGAGTGCGCTCGCACGCGTCTGCGTCGTCCAGGTCGCGTGCGGGTGCTACCACACGCTCACGCTCTCGGACGACGGCAAAGTGTACCCGTTCGGTCGGAACAACCACGGCCAGCTCGGGCTTGAGACGTCGCTCGACTGTCTAAGTCCGCAGCTCATTCCGTCGCTGCGTGACAAGGTCGTGCGCAAAGTCGCCGCTGGGTTTTACCACTCGGTCTGTGTCGTCGGCGACCCTGAGCACATGAGCCGCAGCAGTGGCACTCGACCGTTTGCAGCAAGTGTGCGGCCAAAGAGCTCGCTCAGCGCCGACTTGCGCCGCATGCTCAACAACCCAGCGCGCAGCGACGTGACGTTTGTGCTCGAAGGCGGCCGCGAGTTCTTTGCGCACGCATGCGTCCTCATGGCGCGCTGCGAGCCACTTGAGAAGATGCTCGACGGTCGCATGAAAGACGGCTCGCTGCCACGCATAGCCATCCCCGAGTACTCGGTGCGTTAAGAAGTATCCTGGCGTCTCTGTGTGTCTAACAAGCGTGTTGGCTGACGGACGGGCACGTATTGTGTGCTCTCGTGATAGTTTGACGTGTTTGCTGCGCTCATGGAGTTCCTGTACACGGACCAAGTGACTGCGCTCGCAGCGCCAAGCGTCGACGCCGGTGCGGTCGCCAATGCCTTGTACAGCGCCTTGTCGGATGCCAAGACAGACGAACTCACTGACTGGCACGACGTGTGGTCTCGCTAGAGTTCTTGCTTGAGTTGCTCGCACTTGCAGACCAGTACCTCGTGTCGGCGCTCTGCAGGTACGATACCAGTACTGCGACCTCTCAAGCCCAGATCGACCCGTCTCACTCACTCACCATGACCTCGAACACTGTTACCACACTGCTCCAGCTTGTGCGAGAGCACGATCCTGCGCATCCTCTCGGTCCAGAACGTCTCGCTCTTGCTCCAGACTGCGCACTTTCGCGACGCGTTTGCGCTCAAGAAGCGCTGTCTGAGCTTCATACTCGACCGCTTTGGTGAAGTCATCGCCTCGGAGGTGCGCTCCTGTCTCGAATCTGCATCCCCATATTGCTTCTGTTCTTGCAATCGCGACTGACTGACAGAGCCATTGGGCGTCCGCTCTCGTGTACTGAGCGCAGACGTTCGTGAACCTCCCGTCGCAGCTGCTGCAGGAAGTGCTGCTCATGGCGTCGCGCCACGGCGTCGTGATCCCCAACCAAAAGTCCTAGCGTCCTAGAGCTAGCTTGCCATAACATATGAGAGCCATTGACAGAGTTGTTGACGAATGAAGAGCTGGTGGTGCGATTCACGAGCAATAGCGAGATGCAGGAGTAGTGTGTGATATGTGGTGTGTGGCTGTGGGTCTGTCTACTGGGCTTAGCTCAGCTCCGAGAGCATCGCCACTGGGGTCTCTAAATACTGCTTCCACTGGTTCGAGAAGCGTGCCATGGTCGCGCCGTCGATCACGCGGTGGTCGCCGCTCCACGACACGTTCATGAGCCGCATAGGCGTGACGCTGCCATCAGCAGCAAAGCGCGGAAGCGTCTGGATCTTCCCGACTGCGCCGATTGCGACCTGCGGCACCATGATCACAGGTCCCATGTACGTGCCACCGATGCTGCCAATGTTCGAGAGCCTATCAAGTCAGAGAAGCACAAATACAATATGTTAGAGGTGACAACACATCAAGTCAGAGAGCCATCCATGTACAACCAACAAGGACGTACGAGAATGTGCCGCCCGTGAGGTCTGCGACGCCGAGCTTGCCGGCGCTCGCGAGCTGCTGGAGCCGGTTGAGCTCTTCGGCGATCTCGAGGATGCTCTTGCGCTGCACGTCCTTGACGTTTGGGACAATGAGCCCCGTAGGCGTGTCCATCGCGAGCGAGATGTTGTGCGCTGCGACGTACGTGACGCTCGTCTCGTCTTCGCTCACAGTTGCGTTCAAGCTTGGGTACTGCTTGAGTGCGAGCGACGCCGCCTTGATCAGGAACGGCATGAACGAGAGCTTGATCCCGCGCTGCTCTGCGAGTGGCTTGAGCTCCTGGCGCAGCTGGTGCAGCGCGTCCATCTGGACTTCATCGGCGTAGCCAAAGTGCGGGATCTGAAGCGCTGCGTTCATCGACTTGACCATCATCTTCTGGATCGCTGTGGGGTCGTGAGTGAGGGTCACATTGAGAGCCATGCGTCAGTCAGTCAGTCAACTGGATGCACTAGCACAAGCACAATGGAGTCAATAGCGATACAAAGGACGTACGTGTCAGCGGCACGACCGTGTCTTGTTCGAGGTACGACGCCGTCGCAGTCGCACGCGCAGCAGTCGATGGCGCTGGTGCACTCGATGGAATTGGCACGAGCTCGACCTTGGGCTGCGACGCGAGCATGCGGATGTGCTCGAGCAAGTCCTCTTTGAGCAAGCGGCCGTCTGGACCAGTGCCAATGACGTCGAGCAAGTCAATGTCGTGCTCCTTCGCGAGGCGGCGCACCGACGGCGACGTGAGCACGCGCTCGTCCGAGCCGCGCGTCTGGCGCACGGCTGCAGCGCGCACTGGCGTCGCAGCAGACACTTCGACCACCGGCAGTGGCGCAACTGGCGCAGCGGCTGCCACTGGTGCGGCTTTCTTTGGTGCTGCAGGCGTTGGTGCAGCACGGCGGGTTGGCGTTGGCGCAGCGGACTTCTTGGTCGGCGCCGACGCTTGGAACGCTGCGGCCGTGGCGTCGTCGACTTCAATGTCGATCAGCGTCGAGCCGACCTTGGCCATCTCGCCGAGTTTGTAGTGCACTTTCTTCACAACACCGTCGTAGCGGCTCGTGATCTCGACCGTCGCCTGTGTGGATAGAGAGCGAGAATCATTGCTGTTAGAGAGATGCAAGGCGCTCGATCCATCTACGACACTATCAGAGTGGGAGAGCTAACGATGCGCACCTTGTCACTCTGGACCTCGCAGACGTTCTGGAACTGCTTGATCTGGTCGCCCTCTTTGATGAACCACTGCAGCACTTCGACTTCGGCAATACCTTCGCCAATGTCTGCGAGCTTGAACGGGATCTCCGGCATCGCAGTCGCTGCACTACGGTGGAGCTGGCGCACGAGCAGTGCGCGTGAGCTGCGGCTCGTCGACGCCAGCGTCTGGAAGCGGCGCGCAGTCGTCGAGAGCATCGTTGTGTGTGTGAGAGGCACGTGAGCTGAGCGGTGCTGGGCGGCGCAGATGGCAGAATGAGGAGCTACTCGTGGTCGCGAGTAGTTGCGACGTGTTGCGAGCGTCTTGGGTCGCTCTAGCGAGCGTCGCTTGCAGTAGACAATGCTCGCAATAGTGGCCTCTTCAAACCGACCAAACGCTCTGATACGACGTTTGGATAAATGTTAGGATAAATGTTGGTTGCTTGGTCTTTTGTAGCACATTTTCGTCTGAGAATATACTGAGTCTGTGCGAATCAGAGCACAATAGCACGTAAACACAAACGATGTCGCTTGCTTTTGTCCCTATCACAGTTTGTATCTTGTCGTGCCTTTGCTTGAAGCTCAACGATCAGCAAGAAGCTAACTTGCGCGGCGACGAAGCTCCCGCTCAAGGCAGCAGCAGCACCAGCAAGAAGCCCACGCACACGATCATGGGCTCGTCGTCGGCCTCGCCGCTCTTTGTCGGACTCGACTGCTCGACGCAGAGCATGAGCGCTGTCGTCACGGACGCACGTGGCGCGGTGGTCTACGAATGCGCGTTTCGCTTCGACGACCGATTGCCAGCGTACGGCACAACAAATGGTGTCGTCCGAACACGCGACGCTGCAAACCGCGAGGTTGTTCTGATCCCGTCGCTGCTATTTGTCGATGCGCTCGACGCGATCTTCACAGACCTCGCAGCGAGCGACGCGGTCGATCTCGCGCGCGTCGCGGCTATCAGCGGCAGTGCACAGCAGCATGCGTCGGTGTTTTGGTCGAAAGGGTTTACACTCCGAGCGTGCATGGATGCTGCTGAGCCGCAGACACCACTTGTCGACGTACTCACACGCAGTGACAGCGGTAGCACCAACAAGCACATAGCGCCGTTCTACTACGAGCACGGTCCAAGCTGGATGGACAGCTCAACGACCGAGTTCTGTCGCGCGCTCGAGCACGCAGTCGGCGGTGCACAGCGCGTCGCAGCGATCAGCGGCTCGCGCGCGTACGAGCGCTTCACGGGCAACCAGATCGCCAAGCGTCTGCACGGCGATGCAGCGTTTCTCGACAGCGTCGAGCGCATTGCGCTCGTGTCGTCGCTGCTGACGTCGCTGCTCTGTGGCGACTACACACCAATTGACGAGAGCGACGGCTCAGGGATGAACTTGCTCGACGTCCAGACACGCACATGGTCGTCAGAGCTGGTCGCAGCGACTGCGAGTCAGAGCACTGGCGACACGGAGCAAGCCGAGAAGCGTTTGGAAGCTGCGCTTGGCAGCACCGTCGCAAAGCCGTACCGCAGTGCAGGCGTCGTGCATCCGTACTTCCAGCACAAGTTTGGACTCCCACGTGACTGCGCTGTCGTGCCGTTCTCTGGCGACAACCCATGCACGCTCGCTGGCATTGGACTCGCACTGCCTGGCGACGTTGGCGTGTCGCTAGGGACATCGAGTACGCTCATGGCGATCGTTCCGACAGCAGATGCGCGCTTCTCTGGCGACGAAGGACATTTTTTCAGCAACCCGATCGACCCAAACAGCCTCATGGTACAGCGAGACGCACACTGTCGGTTGTGTTGTGCTCTAGACGATGTCCAGGCTGACTGACTGACTAACTGGACACGTGACTGTGCTGGTGGTTGTGTGTGTCTCGCTCTATCAAGGCGATGATCTGTTTCAAGAATGGATCACTGACGCGCCAGGTACGTCTCAAAGCATCCAGTCTGGTCCTTTGAAGCAAAGTGAGCGCCTTGCTGACAGCCTGGATGTGTCTCTGGACATGGACTGTGCTCACTGGCATTAGGACGTTCGCGACTGCCGCGCAAGTGGTTCGTGGGACGAGTTTGAGTCGCTCTTGGCCTCGACTGCGCCTGGGAACAGCGGCACGTGTGCGTTCTACTTTAGCGATCCAGAGATCACGCCTGCGACGCACCGTGCTGGCGTGATCGCGTTCAACGCCTCAGACGAGCAAGTTGACGCACATGCGCTACCACGTGCCGTCGAAGTGCGCGCGGTGGTCGAGAGTCAGTTCTTGGCGATGCGGCTGCACGCTGAGCGTCTCGGTGTGACGCACCCCAAGCGACTGATCACAGTTGGCGGTGCGTCCTCGAACGCGCGGATGCTCCAAGTGCTCGCAGACGTGTTCAACACGCCAGTGTACCGTCTCGCCCACGCTACCGCGAACTCGGCAGCGCTCGGCGGTGCTTTGCGCGCTCAGCACGCGCTCTTGTGCGACGAGGCGGCTGCAAGTGAGGACAGTCATGCGTTCGTGCCGTTTGAGCGCCGCGTGAGTCAAGAAATTACGCTCGTCGCGCGTCCCGTGCCCGAGGCTGCAGCGGTGTACTCGAACGCGCTCGCGCGCTTTGAAGCGTTGGAAGCTCGCGTGGTTGAGCTCTTGCGTTGAGCAGGCAAGTGTCGAGGAAAGTCCATTTCAGTTTGTCTCGACTCAGACTCAGGTTGAAGCTCGCCGTCTCAGCTGTTTTTGACAAAATGGCAGAACAAAAGTTTCTCGTGTAAGCATACAAGTATCAAGTATAACGCGTATAACGCACCGTTTTGCACTTGACTTGACTTGTGTATGCCGACATATGATGTCAACCACATTCAATGATGTCGACCACACCACATATTTTCGACCAAACACTGTGTGCGACTTGTTGATAGAACTTCAACGCGCTACTATTGCGAGCGCTCGCGTCCTTCGAGCACACACACGCACTTGCGCACCGCCGCCCACTCGGCAGTCATTCCCGATATAGCTCTTCGCGCAACACAGTCGTAGCAACCACCGCCGCCACCAGCAACATGAACGCACTGGCCGCTGCTCGCTCGTCGCTTCTCCTGCGCTCGCTGCGCCGCTCGGCACGTGCACTGCACGCCTCGACTGCGCAGCCCATGGGCGCTGCGGTCGCTGCTGCGGATGCGCCGCGCGAGACCGTGCAGATGAACCTGTTTACAGCGATCAACGACGCAATGCGCGTTGCGTTGGCAACCGATCCGAGCGCAGTCGTGTTTGGCGAAGACGTGGCGTTCGGCGGCGTGTTCCGCTGCTCCGTGGACCTCAAAGACGAGTTTGGCGCCGACCGCGTGTTCAACTCGCCGCTCTGTGAGCAGGGCATCGCAGGCTTTGCGATCGGCTACGCTGCGACCGGACGCACTGCGATCGCTGAGATCCAGTTTGCCGACTACATCTTCCCTGCGTTCGACCAGATCGTGAACGAAGCGGCCAAGTACCGGTACCGCTCTGGTGGCGAGTTTGACTGCGGCAAGCTCACGTTCCGCACGCCGTACGGCGCAGTCGGCCACGGCGGCCACTACCACTCGCAGTCGCCAGAGGCGTATTTCACGCACACGCCAGGGCTCAAGGTCGTGATCCCGCGCAACCCCGTGAAGGCAAAGGGACTGCTCCTGGCGTCGATCCGGGACCCGAACCCAGTCGTGTTCCTCGAGCCAAAGGCGCTGTACCGCGCGTCTGTCGGCGATGTACGTCTACATGAACCATGGCTGCTCGGATGGCATGTACCTAGTACGCCACACTAACGTCCACTGTGCTACGCCTATTTGTCTGACTGACTGTAGGTCCCAGTCGGCGACTACATGGAGAACCTCGGCGAGGCCGAGATCGTGACGCGCGGCAGTGACGTGACGGTCGTGGGCTGGGGCGCGCAGATGCGCGTGCTCGAAGAGGCGTGCAACTACGCCGAGGACGTCGGCATTAGCTGCGAACTGATCGATCTCCAGACGATCTTCCCATGGGACGTCGACACGATCGAGCAGTCGGTGCGCAAGACGGGCCGACTCGTTGTGAGCCACGAAGCACCGGTGCGTCCTCAGTATGAGCTGCGCCTACTGAACCCATTGGGCACTGACAAAGCCATCAAACTCTTGTGCATCAACAGCAAACGGGCGGCTTTGCAGCTGAGATCGCGTCGACGATCCAGGACCGATGCTTCCTGAGCTTGGAGGCGCCGATCCAGCGCGTGTGCGGCTACGACACGCCATTCCCACTCGTGTTTGAGAAGGTGCGTGCGCCTTGTCATGGACTGCAGTGGTGTCTGTCGATCTCATCCTCGTACTCACTCGTATGCGCTCTCTCCTGTCGTGTCGTGTCATGTGCAGTACTACGTCCCAGATGCACTCAAGAACTTTGAGGCGATCAAGAAGGTCGTGGACTTCTAAGTCCGTCACCACAGACTCGCTCGCTCCATCTCTTCTTCCTCTCTTCCCTTCCCATTCCTATCTAATGCTAGACACGTCGTGATCGACATCCGCACTTGGCTCCTTCGTCCTCCCATGCGTCTGCTGTGTGTGTGTGGATGGATGAAGGTGATCATCTCATGAAGCGACACAAGAGAACATGAGAGCTAAGCATTCTGGGATCACGTGATGAGGACACGCGTGCGAGAGCCCGTTATGCCTAAAGACTGCGCCTACCGCCCTTGCTGCTCGGGCTTCAGCACGCTCTCGCAGTACTGACAGAAGAGCTGCGTCTGGCTGAACTCTTCGAGGTACTCTTCAAAGCTGCTCTTGCGCAGCTCCTTTGCCACTTCCTCTTGCAAACAGTCGTAGAACGTTTGCCCTAGCGCACGAGAGCGAGCGAGAGTCCATCCGTCAGCCATACACAGACGCAGCGCCAACGGTCCTAGACAAAGCCAAAGACACTACTGTACTGTACCAGATCGCGGCGTGAGGTCGAACGACGAGACGTCAAAGCAGAGGTCGCGGAGGAAGATCTCGGCTTCTTGGAGCGTCAGTGTCACGATCTTGTCTTCGTCGTCCGAGAGCTCGTGCCACGGCTTGCTCGCTGGTCGCAAGGCGCTAAATCGCTCGCGCGCACCGTACAGCAAGCGGCAGAACTCGAGACCGTGCGGCAGCGACGTCGCGTCCAAGTGCGCCGTGCTCGCAGGTGTCGTGATCGCGTCGGCGTTAATGTCATAGAAGCACACGTCTGGCCACTCGTCGGTCGACTCGAGCGGGTGGCACCCGGCGAGGAACGGCACGGGCGAGTGGAGAAAGTCGAGCAGCGACGACGGGAGCATCGGAATGTACGTCGACTGAGCAGTAGACGCCATTTGCAGTGGATTAGCAGTCAGTCCGTCGCCTCGTGTGAGAGCGCAAAGACCTAATGGCACATACAAGACGCACCTGCCACTGGAACGGCGCGAGCAAGAGCATGAACGCTGTGCAGATCGCAGTCACGCGCGCAGGACTCTCGCCGACGATCGCGACTTGTTTCTCAAGCAGCAGGTGCGCGAGGATCTTCACGACGCTCTCAGGCTGAAGGTACCGCAGCACAACGCCGACAGTCCAGCGGTCGGCATTGCGCTTTGGGAGCTGCTCATACAAGAGACGCATGTGGTCGTAAGTGCGGTAGGTAGCTCATGCGGTGTCCAAGACAGTGCTCGCACGAGTCGCGTACCTGGTACTCGACGTCAAAGTGAGGGAACCGCGTGGTTGTCCACTGCCCTGGCTCGCCGATGCTCATGCCATGCGCACGGTGCAAGATCTACGAGATGAGCAACACACGAGCGACAGCGCCAGTGACAGACTCGTCATCGTCACATCACACAGATCGCTATGATAGATAGCAACAATGATCACGTACATCAACAGAGCTCGATGACAGAAAGTGCGGCGCAGCGGACTCGGTCGTGGCTTTCCGAGGCGAGCGCTTTGCATGCGAGCGCAGGAACCGGAGCTTCACTGGTCGATCGCACTTGCGCAAGAGCTCAATCGCTCCGTCGTAGCCAATCGACGCTGTTCGGAGTCGCAGTCAGTCAGTCAGTCAGTCAGTCAGTACGTGAAGGAGTCTCTCGACGACACGAGACACAAGACACTACAGACTGGCAAGCGCAGTACGCACCTGTGACTATGCCGTCAATCGCTTCGAGGACGTCGCCGACTTGCAGCAGCTGCGAGTACTCGTCTGGACACGACGGCTCGATCATTTCGACGATCGGCTTCTCGACGATGCAGCTGTTTGCTGCGACGATCGCACTGATGTCGTCAGAGCTGTGGCACTTGCGCAGCCGCGTGGCCTTTGCAATCGCGTTGTTCATCGCTGGGAACCGCGTCGATGACGACGATGAAGCAGTTGGCGTCGGTGGCGCTTGCACGACAGTTGCGTCTTCGCTAATGACCACGCGGTTATCGAGCGACACGTGCACAGCTGACGCGATCGAGCCAAAGCTAGCAGTCGCTGTCGGCAGAGCGCTCGACGCCTTTGTCCCACTGGCGCTCCGGTTCTCGCGGTGGCACATTGCAAACTGCACTTGGAGCGCAAGTCCTGGCCGTAGCAAGAGCTCGTACTCGTCAGTATCGTCGACAGACGTCGTGTCCAGCTGCAAGCGCTGTCGCACTTCGTTCTCAACGATCATGCGCAGCAGCTGATCGATGGTGATAGCAGTGGCATCCACAGTGACATAGTCAGCCAACATAGCTGTCATTGCTTCACAGTGTCATTGTCAATTGTACGACGCACCGTGTAGTGCAGGCGGTAGAACGGGAACTTGCTCGTGAAGCAGTAGCACACTGGCGCAAGGAGACTCGGCGCTGCGTCTCGCTCGTCGCTGTCTGCGCACTTGGCGCTCTTTGCTTTGCTGCTGCTGCTGCTGCTGCTCTGCGACTGGTGCAAGAACGAGTCGTCGGCCGAGAGACGCGTGATCGCAGGGCAACTCGCGCGCGACCAGTCGACGCGTGGACTCAGTGGTTTGCTCGGTGCTTGCCGCGGACTCGTGGCACTCGGGTCACTGCCGCTGCCATTCTGTCGCGCCTCTGGTCGTTCAATGAGGTCGCCGAGCACTGCGATGCAAAAGCCATGGAGGATCTCGCCCTTTGCGCCTGTGAGCTGGAACGTGTACCCGCTCGTGCGGAATGGCTAGAGAATGCACATCGCCAGGCATTATGTGGGTGACTCATCAGTCAGTCGCTCGTGTCCAGTCATTTCGCTCTCGCTAGTCGCGCACGTGCATGTTGAAGTTGAAGTTGAAGGCAACAAGCGCGCAATTGGACTTGTGACGTACATCGAGCGTGTGCTTGTGGAGACGCTCAGCGTCGGTTGACCAGAGCGACACGACTGCGCCGTTCAGCGCAGTTGCATGGTGCGGCGAGCACGCAGTGATCGGTACGCCCTGCGGAAAGCAAAAGTCGGCGACTGCGCCATCTGGGACGCCGTTCGCTGGCTTCTAGACCGCAGAGAGACACAGAGTGACGTGAGCGTCTGCCGAGTGGTAGCAGTACAACTGCATCGCATCGCATGACGTACATGCGGGTACTGGAGCAGCACGCGCGGCTTCCAAAAGCCAACAAAACCACTCGCAGTGTTCTTGGCAGCGTGCGCGCGCTCAGCAGCGCCGATCGTGAGACCGACGACAAAGAAGTTCTCAAACACGTGCTCTTTGCGCAAGTGCATCGAAACGAGGAGCGAGCGCGCGACGGTGCTGAACTTGGCGTGATGGCGCTGTTGCTGCTGTTGCTGCTGCGCACGCGACTGCCACAGGTCGCGCGCCGATGGCTTGGAGTACATCATGCGGTAGATGAGACTCTGCGGCGGCATGGTCTGTGCGCCAGCAGGAGCGCCTGTTGGTGTGCTGCTGTCGCCACCATCGCGCTGTGCAAGCGACAGTCGAATCGCATCGCGCAGTGAACCAGTCGTAGACGACCGGTTCGGTCGGACACTGTGGCTTCCAGCAACAGCACCAGCGCCACTCCGCCGCTCAGAGCTGCGGTAGTCGATCGCTGCGTCCTGGAACGTGTCGTTCGTGCGTCCAGACGGGCTCACGTACGACCCGTTGCTCGATCGGTAGCTATGCGCAGGCGAGAGCGCGTCGGCAGCTTCGTCGTCTTCGCTGTTGTTGCTCGCGTCGCTGCCAGACTCATCGTCGTCGTCAAAGTCAAACGACGACAGCGTCGGACTCAAGATGCTCTCAATGTGGTCGACGTCACTGAACGCAGACGACGACGGTCGTGTGTCAGTGGGCGATCGGCCGCGGTCGTGCAGCGTCATCGAGTCCAAGAGGCTCTTTGCAAGTGCGCGGCGCCGCTGCTTCTCTTCCAGGAACTTCCCTTTCCACTTGAGCGCTTCGTACGTCGCAAGCGCAAGTTCATCCTGATCGTCAAGCAGCGCAGCAGCACACGACAAGCAAAGAGCAGAAAATAACCAGACGTGTGCGCACGCGCGTACGCACAGCATGTTAGCGATCGATCGCGGTAGCGTCGCGCATGAGGAGGGAGCACATGTGTGACATGCCGGCAGGCACATTGGAAATAGCAACACATATGCAGCGCTGAGCGCTGCACGTAAATGGTCATAGACTCGTACAAGCAAGTCGGTACGAACCTTTGCTTGCATGTACTTGGCACGCCAGTTCACGCGCCGCGGCTTCTCGCTCGCTGCGCTGTCAAAGCCGCCACCACCTCCACCGCTCGCCATCGTCGTGATCACGCTCGCAATGAACACACTTCGAGCAACTGAGAAAACAAGTGGAACCCATTTGCGTACTGTATGTTTCCGTAAAAGTACGATTGTGACTGTTAGACAGATTGGACTTGAACCCAGCACTCTGTTCATACATAGTGCTGCTGCCTGCAGCACTGCTGCGCAGCACAGATCTGCCTTTGAGGCGATCTCGCTCTCTAGGAGCGGTCGTGTGGCAGTGGCCACTCTTGACGTCGTGCTGCTCATAGTGAGGTCGTGAAGTTTTGTCGAGGACGAATTTCAAGTGTGCATTTTCATACATTTATGAATGTGAAATTAAAAGGCGCGAATTACCTCGTAAATGTCACGCTCGATGGAGCAGGTCACATTTGCTTGTCAGTCGTACACACTCCATTGCGGCAAGTAACCATTCGCAACGATGAAGCACATGAAGCCGCTCGAGCTGCGGCTGGACGCGCCGCTTGCCGACGGCTTCCAGCTCTTCCCAGTCGCAGACCAGTGGTCCGAGCTCTTGCCTGTGCGCATTCCACTGCGCTATGCAGTCTTTCGGTACCTCGGCTTCTACGTTGCGATGACCAAGAATGGCAAGACGTCGGTGTGCAAGTCGCGGCAGGTCGGCGCTGTCTGCGTGACGATCCGGAACGAGCACAAGGAGATCTTCGCCGACCGCGTGCAGACGTGCTTCCGCAATGGCGTGTACTACGTCCAGGACCTGCACTTTGAGAACGCAGGTGTGCACACTGTGACGGTCACAGTCGACGGTGCGATTGCGAGTCGAGTCGCGCCGCTCGTGCTGCAGACCGAAGTGTACGAGTTCATGGAGCTCGACGAGTGTCCAGAGCTCGCAAGCGGTGTGTACGCGCCACTGCGCGCGTTTGTGCACGAAGTACTAGCGCGCGGCGAGCAAGAGAAGCTGCGCGACGACGCGTTCATTGACGCCCACCTCCAGAGCAAGAAGTACCAGCTGCGCAACATGGACGCACGGGTGCGTCCTGCGCTCTCTCTATGCGTGCTGCTACTACAATGGAGTGCTAAACGTATGTATGTGTGCGTTTGCTTGTATGGGCAGTGGTGGCTCAAAGCGTTCGTTGAGCAAGCGCTCGACCGCGAAGAGCGGCGCAAGCAGCTCCAGCTCAATGCAGCAGTACGTCCACGATGCGCCTGCTGCCGTCATACACTCGCTTGTGTGTGACGCCTCAGTAACTGACTGTCTGCACTTGCTCACTCTCTCTCTATTTGCCTACGAATGCGCAGAAGCACTCATGTCGAACAACGCACAAGCGCAAGCAGGACCACCCGAGTACGTCTGTCGCATCTGCTATGGCGTCACTCGAACAGACACACTGGCATTCACACTCGCTCGTGGGTATCGATGTCGTAGGTTGCACAGCAGACAAGAAGGAGCACGAGAACCTCTTTGAGCGCCGCAAGCGCGAGTGGAAGCGCGTGCGCAGTGGCGAGCTCCGCATGTTCACGACTGAGCCGCTCTACGGTACGAACGCCATCATCTCATGCACGTCTAAATGTCTGCGTCAGCGATCGCCAAACTCATTCGCGACGCGTGTGTGGTGTTGCGTCACGACTGCAGCGGGAGCGACAGTGACAGTGTACAGCGCCAAGGAGATGTACCAGGATTTGAGCGTGTACGCGCAAGTGTGACTGCATTCAAAGAAACTGCGCCCATTTGCGCTCTTAATCTGTGAATACTGGTGTCGTGATCGTAAACGCCAGTGTTGGTGCACTCGGTGTCGCACTTGGCGTTGCAACTGCTGCGTCGTAGTACTCGGACAGCACACTGACGTACTGCGCGAGTCCGCGCGCAACATACGCTTCGAGCGGACGCGGAAAGTAGCTCCGGTGCGCGTTCATCTGGTCAGCGAGCATCTTGAAGAGCGCGTCGAGCTTGCTGTTGATCGAGAGGTCGACCGAGAGCTCGTCGTTCTCGAGCGAATCGCGAAAGAGCACATCGTGCGCACTCCCACGGGGCTTGCGCAAGCGCGCGCTCGCGTCCCACGCAACGAGGCGCTCGAGTGCGCGAGCACCAGCCATCTTGTCTGCTGCTGCGTCACTTGCACTGCTGCTTCGGCTGCTTGCACTGCCAGTTGCACGCAGCATCGACTGTGCGATGTCGCTCAACTGCGTCCAGTAGCCAGTCGACGGCGACGCTGGCGATGGCGACGACGACGGCGACGACAGAGTCGAGATTGGCGACGACACAGTCGACGATGTGGACGATCTCGACGACGACAGTGGCGCTGTGAGCAACGATGGACTTGTGCCTTCAAAGTACGGACTCTGTGCGAGCAGGATGCGATCGGTCGCACACGGGAGGTCGAGCCGATTCGACACGGACGTCTTGAACACAATGATGTAGCTAAAGATCTTGCGGATCTGTGGGCACGTGATCGTTGTGTGAGACTTGGTTCACTTGTTTTCACTATAATTCGAGACACAAATTGACGTACCTCTTCGTTCCAGTGCATGAAGAACCGAAAGAAGTGGTCGCGCAGGATGAGTTCACCGATGATCCGTCGTCGTACGTTCGCTGGCAAGAGGTCTAGCGAGAGAGAGAAGAGAATACAAGCGCAATCACGTGAGCGACTGTAACTCAAGCAGCATCCACAGTGCAGGCTCACTCGCTCGCTACATACACATCGACACGTACCAATCAAGTTGTAGAGACACGTGAGGACCTTGAGCAAGATCTGGACGTGCGCTGACTGCAGCGCGCGCCGCATGACGCTCACAAAGTACTCGTCGTCAAACGAGTTTGTCAGTCGGTGGGTTGGATCCCGCACTTTGCGTGCTCCAGCGCTGCTACTGCTGCTCACGACTGGTGGTGGAGACGGCGGGACTGCAGCACCAGACGACGCAGGCACGCAACTCGACCCAGCGCTCTTTGCCGCGATTTCGAGCACGCGCTGGAGGATCCCAAACGAGTAGTTCACGCTCATGGGGTCGTGCATGTTGGTCGTCTCGAGCACGATCTTGACCAAGACGTTCGTCAACGCGTCGTTCTTGAGCACTTCAGCGGCCGCGTCGAGCACGACTTCGACTTCGCGGCTGGTCCAGTACGCGAGCCACGGGTCGTCTTGACCTTCACGACTGCCACTCGCAGTGCCATCGAGGATCGATAGGATGCGACCGACAGACGCCGGCGGCGCTGGTATTGCCGCCATGCGCGGACGCCGCTGGCACATGAGCTGAAAGACTGCGAGGAAGAGCCGGATGAGCGCAAAGTAGCCAGGGATGCAGTGCCACAGGACGCCTGTGCGGTCGCTTGGACGACTGCTGCTGTGGCTGTGGTTGTTGTTGTTGTTGCTACTGCTGCAACGGTTTGCTGGCCGATGCGCACACCACGAGCTCACGTCGTTGAAGAACGCAGCGATGAACGTCACTGCTGTGAGGTCGTCGCGTCCTGGCGTCGTGAGGCGATCGACAAATGGCTCGAGCACTTCGTCAAGGAGCTCGGCGCGCGAGATCCCAAGCGCTGCGAGTGCTGGCGACTCGGTCACGTTGCCACTGTAGAGCAGTGGGAGCTGGTCAAAGAACGTCGCTTCCTGCTGCTCGGTCGCTCGCTCGAGCATCTGCTGGAACGCGCGCTCGAGCGACGCGTCAGCGGACCGCGCGCCGCGCTTGAACGCCACGCGACTGCTAGTGCCATTGCCAGTGAGCAGATCGTCGGTTCCACGACTCGTCTTGTACGCAACGAACGCTTGGAACGCCTGCTGCTTGGCCAGCACCATGCGGCGCTCGTGGTCGACTGTGTCGAAGCGCACAGTCTCTGGTGCGTCGCTGCTACTTGCAGCCGCTTTGCCTTGAGCAGCAGTAGAGGTGTCCTCACTGTCTGGAAGAACGTTCCAGTGGCGACAGTGGCCGCGAGGACTGCGGTAGCCACGCAGAGTCGACCGACGATGGCGATGGCGACCGCGTGTGCGAGTGACGCCACTTGTCGGCACGTGGAGCCGTGGAAGCGCTGCTTTCAGAGTCGTCGTTGGTGACGTTGGTGGTGTGAGACTCGGATCATCACTCTCTGGCCGCATGTCCTTGCTCTTGGCTTTGTCTTTGGTACCATCGTCATCGCTATCGTCGTGGACGCGGCGCTCAAGCGTTGCAGTCGTGTCGACGACAGCAGTCAGCAGCGTCGGCGTTGTGCATGGGAAGCGGAAGAACAGCGCTGTGTACACGTGCGCAGCAAACGTCTTGTGGTCGTCGGCGAGGAAGCGCGCGTTCGAGAGCTTCACTGCTGCAAACTGCACGCAGCGCAGCAAGAGCTGGTGGTACCGTGCAGTCACTGTACCCATGTACCAGAATGAGTCAGTCGGAATTGTACCAGTTGGAGTGGGACATGCACCATAATCAACAATCGCGCATGGTACACACACCTTGAGCGTCAATGTAGACGTGCTCGTCGTCGACTTCGTAGCCGTCGATGAACTCGACGCGGCGGCAGATGCACGCAGCGACGTGGAGGTAGAGCGCACGGCAGCGATTGCGCACTGGCACGTGGTCGCACATGTCCATCACGTAGTCCCTACATCCATACACTCCCATTGTTAGACGAGTGTGACTCGTCACCACATTCAACGCCTCCCATACACACAAGCAAGGTCGTACCAGAGATCGAGCAGCGTCGTCTGCCCAACGTGCAGCGACAGCGTCTTGCTCGTGTACAGCAGTGCGTTCATGCGCTTTTCAAGTGACGCAGGTGCGCTCTTGGCCGCTGCAGCTGCTGCTTGCGTTGCCCAGTCTGCGTAGAAGAAGTACGGGCGCTGGAGCAAGTCGCAGACGTCCTGGAGCGCGACCATCTTCTTCTCGAGATCCCAGCCATTGAGCTCTGTGGAGCGTCCAAATGACGCTGCGCTGCTACTGCCGTACGGATCGTGGAGTGAGAGCACTGGACGCGCTGTGTTCGTTGCGTTGGGCGTCACGTGCACAAGCTCGCGGTTCTTTGCGATGCTCTTGAGCGTCTGGTGGAGCTGCGTGTTGAAGAGCAAGCGCGCTTTGTCTGGGTGCGCTGCAGACTGATACAGTGCCGCGTCGCTGAGCATGGCGGCGCTGTGCGTGTGTGCGGCGTCGGACAATCTGCTACTCTTGCTCTTGCGCTCTTGCTCGTGGTGCTCGTGAGGGATCGATCGATCGATCGCGAGTGCTGCTAGCGCTGGCGCTTGGTCGCGTCGCTCCAAGGTCGTCGTTGGTGTCTCGGCGCAATAAGGCAGGCTCGAAAGTGCGCTTGGGGTGATCTTGATCAACAAATCGATTCGACTATACTATTATCAAGCTCAAAAATAGACAACATATACACACACAGTTTTTCGAAGGAAAAACATTCCAAGAAGTCGAGAGTACCGCTACGAGGCACTAAAGTACGATGACCTCGACAAGAGCTCGACAGAATAGCTCAAGAGCTCGACAAGAGCTCGATACGCTCCATGCGCTTTTGCTCGCTTGCTCGTGCTCGCCATCACTGTACACGAGCTCTCGAGGTTTGCTGTGCTCAGGCGCTCAACTGACTCGTGCAGATCAGTGGACAAGACCCAAACTGAAAATCCAGAACTGCTGATGCTGATGACTGGGGTTGCTTACGTGTGTGTTACCCGCTCGGCAGGATCCTGCTGCTGCTTCAACTGACTGGGATCTCCCAGGTGCCTGTTGTCTGCCTGGAGTCCTGACTCGAGTTCGTGCTCAGCCTTATCAGAGATCTCACGATCGTCAATCTCCTGGTCCGACTCGCTCACAATGTGTGGATGTGTGGCTATCTCGACAAGCGTGCTGTCTTGAAAACTCAGGCTGCTGCTATCGCGACGACCTCGTGTGCGTGTGGGTGAGTGGGTGGTTGCGCTTGCAATGAGGTCGTGTTGCTGATGCCTCTTGTAGCGACTGGCGGACGCACAAGTGGGGTTCGGTCCTGTCTTGGAACACACGAAGCAGGTGTGTGTGTGGGTCCGTCGCGCGTGGATAGCGATGCACACCAATGTGGTGGTGGTGATATCGCACGCACATCGTGCACGCAGCATCTGGAGAACCACGAGCTGCTTTGACGGTTCGCAACCAGACGCAGTCACTTGGTCTCCACTCATAAAGTCGGTCCGGGATCTCATCCAAGTCTTCTGGGTGTCGTTGCGAGGGTAAATCAGGTCGTCCGAGAGCGACTCGGAGGTCGTCGCGCGTGCTCTCGTCATGACGTCATGATCGAACGGAAGCTGCGACGTTCGCAGAAAGCGAGCGAGGACGAGAAGAAGAGAAGGCAAACGAATGGTAGAGATGGTGGTGGTAGTGTATCGTGTTGTGTGTGTATCGTACAATAAATAGCAAAACTGGCGCAGGTCGCCACCCTCGAGCGCGCGTGCTGACCGTGCGATCCGGGACGCGCGCGCGCTCTCTGTGTGTCTCTATCGCTCTATCAGTGTGTCTGTCTGTCTATGTGGAGAGACTCGATCAGTTGCTGGCTCCAATTACCAGAACTCCGAGTAGTTCTCCTGTGGGATCGTGCGCGAGGCGCGGAGCACAAACATTTCTTCGCGCATGACTGATGGTGGAGCAGGCGACGCGCGGTCCATGTCGTCAGCGACAGCGACGCTCACGCAGTCACTGAAGCGCACCGAGCGCTGGCGACGCACGGGCGCAGCCAGGATGTCGCTGAGACCGAGGTCGTCGATCTGTGCCGCGAGACGCGGGAGCTGGGCGTTCGCTTGCTCGATCACGACCTTGCGGCGCTGAGCGCAGACCGACTCGGTCGCTTTCTCGATCTTCTCGAGCACGCCCACGGCGCGGTCCCAGTGGTTCTGCAGCATGAGCATCATCGCGTGTTGGCGCGACGTCTGGAGGAACGTGAGCGCGTTGCGCACGCCGTCGCAGCTCTTCACGACTGGCCACGATGTGGTGGTGGTGGTGGTCATCACTGGCTTCTCAAACCCAATCGAACTGAGCGAAGGACGCTGGCGCGACGACAGGATCGTGACGGCGACTGCAGATGCAGCTGCTGCCGAGCGCGGAGACGACCCGAGCTGGCGCTTGCAGACCTTGAGCTGCTCGATGGTGTTGGTCTCTTTGTCCGCGGCAGCAGGCGACGAGCGCGGTGCGCGCGACGGCGAGGCGCTGCGCACGCGCTTGAGGAGGAGACTCGAGGTGGTCGGGAGCTGCACGGGCATCATGCACGACGTCATGCTGCTGCTGCTGTTGCGGCTGCAAATGTTCATGTACGCTGAAAGCGGCTGCTGCTGCGTCGGAGCTGGCAAATGCTGGAGTGCATCGTGCGGCGAGTCGAGTCGAGTCGAGTCGAGACGTAGCGAGCGTGAAGAGCAGGAAGCCGCTGGCCGTCCTCGCCACACACGCTGCCTGGTCTCTTGCGCTCGGAGCTGTCAACGCCACAATTCGATTTGTGGCCGAGACGAGCTCTGTGACGGTAGAAACGGTAGAAACGATAGACACGACCGAGCCAACAGCGATTGTCTATGAATTTCTAAGCGATAGAAACGATCGCGTCAAGCGAGAGAGCGCGCTGTTTGCCTCAGCGGTTGGTAACGAATGACCGAGTGCGCGAGCGAGCGTCTTGAGCTCAGCAGCCATCGCCATCGCCATGCTCTCGCTTGCTGTCGTGTATGCCTGCCTTCACTGTGTGTGCGTGTGTGTGGTTTGCGTCCGGAGCTGCTGCTGGCTTCGCGACTTGAGCGATGCGGGGCTACGCTCGCGTTGTTCAGATCCGAAACATTTAGACTTGCCATTTGTATGCTTCCATTGACACTTGTTTCACTGAATATTGTGTCCCATACAAAAAAGTGTCGCGACAGCTCGCTCTGTGTTGTGGTCGCCAGCGTCTGCGCCACACCGAACAAGCGTGTGGGCGAACCATCGTCGTGGTGGTGCTGGCATTCAACGCGACTGCTCGCTCACGACAGCAGCATGCTCGAGCGTGAGAAAAGGGTGCTTTGGGTGTTCGTGCTTGTGTGTGCTTGTGCGTGTACGTTTGGGTGCCGCTCGGTTGCTCTCTCTCTCTTGCGCGCCAAGCTCGCGCTGCTCTAGGGCTTTGTGCCGCAACAGCAGCTTGCGGACACATGAACCTTGGACGTGGACGCTACGAAGAGGATGCAACGTGTGGTGGACGACAGCACCGTCATCTATGCGCATTACGCATCGCGTCCAAGTGGTGGTGATCGCACTGGAGGTTTGAACGTGCCGATCACGAAAGGGCGAACACCTCGACGCGTTCATGGCTTCGTCCTGCTCTCGAAGCCTCTCGAGAGACTCAACAATCGATCGGTTGTTCTAGCAGCGCTGTACCTTCAGGACGCTCGAGCACATGCACACAACCAACTCAGGACTCGTAGTGCGAGATCCACACGAAGCGAACCGCTTTGTTCGACTGCCAGACCTCCAATGCGTGCGCTCTTTTCTGATACGCACCAGCGGTGGTCATGCTCTTCGAGCTTCGCGTGAGCTCCTCATGCGCTCCTGATTGTAAATCACAATCACAATCAGACCGACCGCCCGCAGCATGTCGCTCGCTCGTCCACCGATACGATGGATGGAGGCGCTCCTCTCAGCCCCGACCGACCTTGAAGGTGCAAGAAGCTCTCTCTCGAGCTGCAGGTCCTTGCATACTGACCCTGATGCGAGCCGCACACGATGCACCATCGCGCCACGAGTCTCGCAAGTCAGGCACCAAGTCATTAATCAAACGAGCGTCGAGCTCCGAGCTCATAGCCACTCGAAGGTGCAAGCTCTGTTGCTCGCCACTCAAAGGTGCAGTGTAAGAGATCCATGACAGTGCTAGGGCAATGCAGCAAAAGCCGCATAGTCTCGAGCGCACCTTGGAGCTGCACGCGCTCCTCCCAGCCGTGTCACTTTTGCCCAAATGGCAGCGTCCAGCTGCCGAGTCTGGCCGATCGCTGCTAGAGAGGACGCACCGACAACGACGCCTGTGGGTGCAGCGAAGGCGCGGCGTCACCAGGTGCAGCCAGAGGGTGAACATTGCACATGCGAACGAGAGTGAAGCAGACAGCTGGCACATGCTGGTGGTGGAGATCGCCAGCAGCAAAACTACATGACAGGTGCCACTTGGCAGACGCCCAGATGCTCCAGATGCGTGCTTGCTGCTGGCACATGGTGCTGCTGCAGGGTCGAACCAACCACACACTCGGCGCAGATCACCTGGGTAGCCAGTATGGCGTACGCGAACAAGCGAACCACGAACAATTGGGCTGAGTATATGGGGCTCGTCCATGGACTGCGCAGAGCGGCGATTTCCAACGCAACGCCACTGCATGTTGTCGGCGACAGCGCGATGATCATTTCGCAGCTTCGGCAGCGGAAGCCACCAAAAAAGCCACACCTGGCATGGCTGTACAAG